>CM032228.1:120572500-120642500 GCA_019009955.1 Riptortus pedestris
TTCCCGCCCTGGGCAATGGGAGTTTATTTGGTGACGGAATTGACTATATAGAATCCTTAGTCCCACCCTGGCTAGAAAAGGGTGGTAACCTGTAGATAACCCGTCCGGATTAGCCAAGTTGCAAAAAGTGGACGTTAATAAATAATTTAATTTTAAACAATTTGATGTTCGAAAATGTAATCCATCATGGATTAGAAGCCATTGGTCATTGTCAAGATATGTTATTATTATTTATTAACGGCCACTCTTTGATACGTTAGCACTAACGCAAAGAAGTATTTGAAGGTGTAAGAGTTATTCAGAATAACTTCGATAGGTACACTGGCGCACTATTGTATTTATGTATTTTTCATAGATAGATTAACCAATATGGAGGTATGATTAATTTATTTATATGTGTTTATATACTTTATATATAATTCTACTGTAGTTGTGTATGTCACTGAACTCCTCATAAACGGCTGAACTGATTTGAATGAATTTATTTGCATGCGTTTGGGTAACGCCCTGGATGGTTTAGATTCCCAAATCAGCCCGGCAGATGGAGCAGGAATGGGGGTTGTAAGGGAGGCCTAAACTTAAAAATAGCGATATTTCGTTTCCTATTGGTTTTTCAGCAAATATGCACAGAATAAAAGTTGTTTATTTTGTTATTTAGAGTAACTTTCGTTATGCTCACTTTTGTCGTATAACAAAGTATAAACGAGATATATACTAAAAAATTAAAGTGGGACCTAACGATTGAACCAAACTTAACAAAACTCTATATGTAAATTAGCATTAATTCTTCAATGATTATAAGCTATATTAAATTGTTTAGGTTTGAACGGGAGTGGGGGTTATAAGGGAGACCTGAATAAATAATGCGCGATATTTAATTTTCTATTTGTTTTTAGGCAAACTTGCACATAAAAAAAGTTGTTTTTTGTATTATTGTCTTTTGTTTTAAACATAATATTATTAAATTTTGATATCCTAACGCTTGAAATATCCTTTAGGACAACGTATATATATATATATATATATATATATATATATATATATATAAAGTTATTATGACTTAATACTGATAATTGAAAGGACCGGGTCAAGAAAGCTAATCATGTATCTCTTTAATGTTAAGAGGGCAGACTGTGAATCTGGCAATCAAACTTTTAGTGACTCCAAGAATGCACTATATGACCTATTATGATGTAGACTACGAAGCTAAATGCTGAGGCTGCAGTGCTTTTATAACTAACATAGATATCAGACTGCCCAGGAATAGGGAAGGAAGATGCAAAAAGGACCCACTTACACCGTCAGAAACACACTGCTCAACCACTTATACAGGAAATAGGGCAGATGCTGAGCAGCAATCCTCCCACTGCTAGTTGTGTAGAAGACAGACTACAAGGCTAAATATACTTGGGAGTTGTCGCCTAGGCCAGGATACAGAGCTTATTGAGCGTTGGCGCATTTCCCTAACCTGACTACAACAATACCAAGTTTACTAGAGTTCCTGCAATCATGGCTGAGCCAAAAATGCACTTCAGCTCCAGGAACATAAGGAAAAACGTCCGTCACGCAGGGGCTGCGTAAACTAAAAAAATTTCCCACGTGAAGCTTTACAATAGAGAAATTTGGATACTAGTAACAGTAGTACTAACGAGTCCCTAAACCAATTTCACGAGAGCCGGACAGTTACAGAAACGGCCGAACTAGCTCACGAATTGGCCCGACATCCGACAGCCTATCTCATCTCGTCCATTATCCGTCCACACACACTTAATAAAAATGCAAATATCTCCGTTAATATTCAAGATAGAGAATACCTGTATATAACAATATTTATAGTAAATTGAATATGCAATGAGAGTCATTCTATACACTTTTTTCAATCCGACTTATAGTAACGGAGATATTTTAAATTTTCAAAATTCTCACCCTCTAACCCCCCCCCTCCCCACCCATGTTTCATCCTTAACGAACTTGATCTTTCTTTTTACATAAAATGACTATATATTGAGTTTGGTAACGATCAAACAAAAATTGCGACCCCTAGAGCGGTAACAGACAAATATATATATATATATATATATATATATATATATATATATATATATATATATATATATAAAATTGTAACCTCTGTCTGTACAATGATTTTTTTCGCGAAATTTCACGATAACTTTTCGTTTCACATGTCATAGACACCATATCTGCATTTTGTTTCTTTCGTGTATGTTTTTTTGTTTGTTTGTTTGTTTGTTTGTTACCTTTTCACGCATAAACGGCTGAACCGAATTTTATGAAACTTGGTATGTATATTACTACTAATCCAACTTAGACTTTAGGCTATATTAATTTCCTCAGAGACGAACAGGAATGGGGGTTATAAGGGAAGCCTGAAATTAAAAATAGCGATATTTCGTTTTCTATTGGTTTTTCGGCAAATATGCACATAACAAAAGTTGTTTATTTTGTTATTTAGAGTAACTTTTGTTATATACACTTTTGTCGTATACCGAAGTTTAAATGCGTTATACGCTAAAAATTATAGCGGGAGTCGACAATATTATTTGCCAAAAAAGACTCAACCGAACTAAATAAAACTCGGTATGTGTATTAGCAGTGAGGCTTTCATTATAATAAGCCATACCAACATATCTATGGACGGGCAGGAGTGGGGGTTATAAGGGAAGCCTGAAATTAAAAATAGCAATATTTCGTTTTCTATTGGTTTTTCCGCAAATATAAACATAACAAAAGTTGTTTATTTTGTTATTTGGAGTAACTTTTGTTATATACACTTTTGTCGTATACCTAAGTATAAATGAGTTATATGTTAAAACTTTAGCTGGAGCCAACAATTTTATTGGGTACTAACGGCTGAACCGAAATTAACAAAACACGGTATGTCAATTACCATTAATTCTTCCATGATTATAAGTTATATTAAAATTTTTAGGTTCAAACGGGAGTGGGGTTATAAGGCCTGTAATAAAAATTCACCATATTTACATGTATAAGAGACGGGAAATATAAAAATAGCGAAGACTGTGAAGAATTATCGAACAAATAATTCTATTATTAGCAAATCACCGGCAACAATCCTAAACACTGGGACGGGTAAATGTCAAAATATTGTTCAATGTAAAGCCTGCTTAAAAAAACCATCACCATTCAGCCTCAAATGAATTCCCGGGCGAAGCCGGGTATCTGAGCTAGTATATATATATAAAATTGTAACCTCTGTCTGTACATTGATTTTTTTCGCGAAATTTCACGATAACTTTTCGTTTCACATGTCATAGACACCATAACTGCATTTTGTTTCTTTGGTGTCTGTTTGTTTGTTTGTTTGTTTGTTTGTTACCTTTTCACGCATAAACGGCTGAACCGAATTTTATGAAACTTGGTATGTATATTACTACTAGCCCAACTTAGACTTTAGGCTATATTAACATTCTCTAAGACGAACAGGAGTGGGGGTTATAAGGGAGGCCTGAAATTAAAATTAGCGATATTTCGTTTCCTAATGCTTTTTCAGCAAATATGCCCATAACAAAAGTTGTTTATTTTGTAATTTAAAGTAACTTTTGTTATATACACTTTTTTCGTATACTGAATTATAAACGAGATATACGCTGAAACCTATAGCGGAAGTGAACAATTTTATTTGGGACAAAAGACCCAACCGAAATAAATAAAACTCGGTATATGTATTAGCACTAACGCTTTTATTATAACAAGCCATACCAACATTTCTAGGGACGGGCAGGAGTGGGGGTTATGAGGAAGCCAGAAATTAAAAATAGCGATATTTCGTTTCCTATTAGGTTTTCGGCAAATATGTACAGAACAAAAGTTGTTTATTTTGTAATTTAGAGTAACATTTGTTATATATACTTTTTTCTTATAACGAATTATAAACGAGATATACGCTAAAACCTATAGCAGAAGTGAACAATTTTATTTGGGACAAAATACCCAACCGAAATAAATGAAACTGGGTATGTGTATTAGTACTAACGCTTTCATTATAACAAGCTATACCAACATTTCTAGGGACGGGCAGGAGTGGGGGTTGTAAGGGAGGCCTGAATTTAAAAATAGCGGTATTTCGTTTTCTATTTATTTTTCGGCAAATATGAACATAACAAAAGTTGTTTATTTTGTTATTAAGAGTAACTTTTGTTATATACATTTTTTTCTTATACCGAATTATAAACGAGATATACACTAAAAAATAAAGCGGGAGCCGACAGTTTTATTGGGATCTAGCAATAGTTCGGAACTAAACAAAACTCCGTATGTGAATTAGCTTGAACTCCGTCATGATAATAAGCTATATTAAAATTTTTAGGTTAGAACGGGAGTGGGGGTTATAAGGGAGGCCTGAAATAAAAAATCGTGATATTTCATTGTCTATTTGTTTTTTGACAAACAAGCAAATAACAAAAGTTGTTTACTTTGTTATTTAGATTAACTTTTGTTTTATACATTTCTCCAGGAACAATGTGTGGAGCAAGTAATTTGCGTAGAAATATTGATATGCTCAACAATTCATTCTAATTTGAACTATGAGGTACCTCACCTTGAAAAATTAATTCAAATCTATGTTAATATTTTTCCTTAGTAACTGAAATCTATGCATTATGAACAGGAGACGGGAAATATGGCAATATAACAAAATATGAAATATGACAATTTGGAGGACAGTCAAGACTTACATAAAAAATTAATTTTATTATTAACAAATGCCAACAACGGATATTAGCCCTAAACACTGGGACGGGTAAATGTCAAAATATTGTGCAAAGTAAAGTTTTGCCAAAAAAATACCATAACCATTCAGCCTCAAATAAATTCCCGGGCGAAGCCGGGTATCTGAGCTAGTATATATATATATATATATATATATATATATATATATATATATATATATAGATGTTTGTTCAAACGACTTTTGTCACAACGAACTTTCGTCAAATGAACTTGGCTCACGCCGTTTCCGTCAAGAGTGTTTGGAAATACACTATACTACACGAGTGTTTGGAAATACACTATACTACACGACGTTTGGTTATGACGTTCTGGACTTAACCGTTTGTCACACAGTATTGAACTTTTCCGTTTACTCAATACAGTATTAAACTTTTCCGTTTACTCATCTTTGTCCTAGGCTAACGCTTGGAGCGAGAAGCTCACGTTTAGCACACGCCTAGCTGAAGAGATCCGAAAGATCGAAACGAAGTAGCCCAAACGTGTCATTACTGAAAATGGGTTTTCGAAACTTAACTTTACACGGTTATACACCGATTGACTTGTTTCGGTTGATGGGACTTTGGTCTATCGTTTTCGCACTTACGGTGACTCATCAGCAACGCGAAGAAGCGTTGGAACGATTGGAATTAAGGCAAACTGCCTTGTTTTAAGATGTTTGTTCAAACGACTTTTGTCACAACGAACTTTCGTCAAATGAACTTGGCTCACGCCGTTTCCGAAGTTACTAAACTCGTGTAGTATAGTGTATTTCCAAACACTCTTCGGAAACGGCGTGAGCCAAGTTCATTTGACGAAAGTTCGTTGTGACAAAAGTCGTTTGAACAAACATCTTAAAACAAGGCAGTTTGCCTTAATTCCAATCGTTCCAACGCTTCTTCGCGTTGCTGATGAGTCACCGTAAGTGCGAAAACGATAGACCAAAGTCCCATCAACCGAAACAAGTCAATCGGTGTATAACCGTGTAAAGTTAAGTTTCGAAAACCCATTTTCAGTAATGACACGTTTGGGCTACTTCGTTTCGATCTTTCGGATCTCTTCAGCTAGGCGTGTGCTAAACGTGAGCTTCTCGCTCCAAGCGTTAGCCTAGGACAAAGATGAGTAAACGGAAAAGTTTAATACTGTATTGAGTAAACGGAAAAGTTCAATACTGTGTGACAAACGGTTAAGTCCAGAACGTCATAACCAAACGTCGTGTAGTATAGTGTATTTCCAAACACTCGTGTAGTATAGTGTATATATATATATATATATATACATATATATATATATATATATATATATATATAGTTTTGAACGGACCTAATTTTCGTCATCTACTAGGATTTTTTATATAGTATAGATGGACATCGAGAAAAGAAAAATTTCGAAAATTGCGTCATGAGTAAAACTTCAATAGCTGATTTCCCCTAAGGGAAATTTGCTAAAATATATATTCAAGCCTATTCAGACAAGGAATTCTCTTGTACAGATCGGTATAGACAATAGATGCGATGTTTGACTCAATAGTGGATGACTTTCCACCGTAAAGAAAAACATGCCAGGCCCGGAATTGAGTATGTGACAAACAGGATATTCCCATTTTAGAGAAAAAATCCCGGAGGGAGTGGATATTATATAGGCATATGAAATAAATGAACGAAGCAAGGTGACCCTATAAGCAGGACTAATGGAAGCCACCGGACAAGGTTCAGCAGACCAGACAAATAGTATGGTGACTTCGTCGAAGATATGGCTGAAACAGGCTTTAGTCCTGAGGATTGCTGAACAGAGATGTGTATCATTAACTTCTAGGGGGGGGGCATCTTTAACCCCGAATAAGGGGAAACTTCTTCAATAGTAATGAGAATAACCCGGTGTTACGGCCCACTTCTACCATCGCTGAAGATGGAGATAGAAGATAGACCTGCGAGGAGCTGGCTGCGCGAGTGACGAAGACAAGAGCGAATATGCAGATAGAAGCTTCCCGCTCTTCTGAGGATTTTCTCCAAAATACTTTGCCGGGTTAATGTCATTTCAAGTCGTTATCGCGAGGTTCAATGAGCAGAAGGAATAGAGAAACATACTCGTGGAGCAGCCCCCTGAGCAATTATCTTATTGTACGAGAAGTACCAATTTATTACTATTGTGTATGCACGATTAAGAGATAAGAATGCCTATTTATTTATATTTATAAATTTCCCAAAGGAAAGTATTGTTTTATTCATTTACTTATGTATTTTTTGTTGAAGAGAAAAGTTTACATTATTTAGTTATTATATTATTATTATTTATTAACTTCCACTTTTTGCAACTTAGGCTAATTGGGACGGATTATCTACAGGTTACCACCCTTTTCTAGCCAGGGTGGGATTTTAGGAAGTTATTTAATGAATTTCGTCACAAAATAATTTCCTTTGCCCAGGCGAGGATCGAACTCGTCACTCTAGGTTTACCATGTGAGATAAAGGTCAACGCTTTAACTTGCATGGCTAACCTGAGACATTATGAGATAATAAACACACACCATTGCTCCACGGAGGTAGTTGTGTTACCAATTTGTAGGGTAACACCGATGCCAAGCAAACCATATTTAACTTGATTAACCTTTTTATATTCATTATGATCCCCTTATTTACTCAATTTATCGAACAATTTTGGATTATACAAAATTCCTACAATATGACAAGGATGTTGACAGCATTACTGAAACATATTTAAGACAATAAGTTGGCTACAGAACACCAGGCTAGTAGATAGTGAACAATAAAAAAAAAATAAACATTAAATTAGAAGTATTCTTTTCCTCCACTTTTCAATTTGGAAACTATTAGAATTAATTTTTTTCTTAAAGTTTTATGTTGTTATATGTACTTGTATTTCTTATTTTAATTTAATGGCAGTTTGTATGACGTTTTTAATGGTTTGCCAGCAGAGCACTGATGATGGAGCGTACATTCTGAATGCTCAATGTCGCAAAGAATAAATAACTATAAAGGAACGAGGATTTTCCTTTCTTACCTGTGATACCAGATTCCTTCACCCAGCACCTCAAAAATAGCTGTTACAAATAAAGTAGCCTTATGTAGTAGAAATACATTTAACTTAATAGGTGTTTTCAAAAATAAAAAAAACTACTACTGAAATACGATTGCCAGAAAATGATAATACCCGTTTTCCGATTACGTTTTTGGCTATAAAGAGTAAATAAATTCTGCTTTATTTTACTGAAGCAAAAATCCAAACGGACACAATAACGTGTCAAATACTTGTTATTTATACTTGCCGTTAAACCAAATTTACACCCACCAGAGCATAATTAGAGACCATGCATACTTCACACAAACAGATGCATAGAATTCACTTATCACTTTTATCAAACAAGAAAGTCGCTAACATGGAGTTCGATCGTTTTCCAGTACTCTGTACTTTAAAACACACAGAAATCAAAATTAGACCATTGGGTACCTCAATCATGTCCTCATCAATTATAGACTTTCAACACGGTTTTCCACAGACGATCGCCAGACTCTTACGAATAATATACACTGCTCAAAAGACACTCACCAAAGATGAAACGTATGTTTACTAGTGTACTGGACACCAAGCCATATCTTGGAATTTTTTCTTGACCCGCTTCTACTCCTACAATCACAATGCTTACAAAAAATAGTCAACTACTTAACAATACAGTATAGTGATCCCTCTAAGATACGCCTCATTGAAAATAAAATATTTCTTATCCACTAAAAATAGTAACAGTTGTGTGAAAAAGCACAAGAGAACAAGAAAGCACCACGTGACCACATCCGCAATATTGGTTTGACAAGGCTTCTGCAGGAACGTTACTCCATCTTTTCTGTATTTCCAAGCCTCTTTCTGGAAATAGTATATCCCAGTTATTGAAGATTGCCATGATTATATATTCCATAAGCCTGAAAAATTTGCCCATTGTCCGTCTAGAATGAAACTGAAAGCAATAAATACTTGCTCATTATTAAGTTCGACCTTATTAACATCTGGCTTTTTCAGAGATGGTTAATAATAATTAATAAGAACATTATTATAAATATAATTATTATTTATTCTACAGGCTACCACCCACTTCTAACCCGAGTGGGACTAAGGATTTTATTTAATGAGTTCATCACTAAAACATTCCTATGGCCCAGGCGGGAATCGAACGCGCAACTCTAGGGTTTCCATGTGAGATTAAGGCCTACGCTTTAACTCTCATGGCTGATTTAAGCCCTAATAAAACATTAAAAAACAGCGAACACGAGCTCAGATTAGCCATGTGAGTTAAAGCGTTTGGCTTTACCTCACATGGTAAACCGAGAGTGGCGAGTTTGACTCCCGCCTGGGCAATAAGAGTTTATTTAGAGACGAACTCATTAGATAAAATCCTTAGTGGCAACCTGGCTAGAAAAGGGTGGTGACCTGTAGGTAACACGTCCCAACCTATAATAATAAAAACAGCGAAGAAATGTACTCTCCATCGATTCACAAATGTCTACCCTCCTTCAGATGCCCTGTCTTCAGATCGGAATTCCCTAAAATAAAATAAAAAAAATCGTGGGATGTTCCTTGAAAGGACTTAGAAACTCATCTCATTTACTTCACAATACAAGAAGTCAACTCTTGCCTTCAACAAATACATTCATTACTCTAGCGCAATACATACATGCATTGCACTTCAATACACATCACCGTTATATACTGTGACAAGCATATTCCGTACGCTACAAAACAAAAAAATCAGAATAGAATATTTCAAACAGCAATCTATGTTCAACGGAGAGAGTAAAAAACGAAGAGTATTTGGAGTCAGGACCACTTTTGTAGAATGAGTACCACAAAACACACCAATTTAAAAATGCAATTCTGCACCGAAGCAGAATATTATCGTGTATAAGAAAATATCGACTTAGAGACTAGGGCCCATTACTTTACCAAGATGTCGTAAAAATATAATTTATTGTAAAATAATAATTAAAAGAACTTATATAACTATCAATGTTATTAGATTAACAAAATGAAGTTTCTTCTAATTATTAGGTTAAAATTTTTGAATTAATTAATATAACATCGTTTTGAATGATAATGAGAAAATCCAATATTATTAATTGGATTATTAGTTTATATAAGAAGCAGGTTAAATACTAATGTTACTTACCGGTCTCCAATAACGTACATTGTAGTTATCTCACCTGTAAAGATAATAAAAGTTAGTAATGCAAACTTGAACAATATATTGAAATCCAAATCATTCATAATGCTTTAATAATATTTTAAGTGCTTGATTGAATTTTTCTTTTCTGCCGCTATTTTATATTTTTCTTTTTCTGTTCTTCAATCAGGAAATAAAATATTTAATTAGCAGTTTGGGTTAATGTACTCAAGTTTTGTCATATTCTACCAATAACCCTTGGTAAACAGTGCTAAATCAACACGGGTGTCCCTGGAAAGTTCTATAGAGAAGAATGAGCCAATATTTTAATTTAATGCTGAAAAATCAATAATATACATGAAATTCCATGCACATTTGCAGGTTTTAAAAGGACAACTAACTTCGCCAAAACGTATCGTGATCTTGGACCATTTAGGTTATGAATGCCTTCCAGATAAAATTCAAGTTGTATCTTAACTTAACTCAAGATAAAATAATTTATCTTTAGTTTAATTAAAGTATCAAAAAAAAACTTTTCTGAGCTTTGATTTACACATAGTTTTAGATAAAAGTGGAAGCAATCTATAAGTTTACTTGCCACTTTAAGTCAGGTTTGCTTACAATAACTACGATCGAATAGAAAATAAATAGGCTTCATCAAGCATGACTTCACTATAATTGCAGATGGCAGTTCTCCCACTACCTCATCTATTTTCTACCTTTTCCTAGCTGGATAATAATAATAACGGGCTTCGCAATACCATGTACTGCTGTGAGCGGCTGCACTCGCACATTTCAACAACCACAACTTGTCCTATACTGGCTAGAATTGGTGCACATTTTCGAAAAACCTCATCACGAATACAACCAGATGATACCTAATATGCCTTAAGTGAAATCAATTATTAAAAAAAAAAGTTTGCCAACTATTGAGTGGAACAGTTCTCACGGAGAAGGGCCTGTTAACTAAACATTTCCAAAAATATTAAAAATTGCTTCATTTTCAAAAACGAGTGTTGATGATGACGGCAAAGCAGCTTTAATTTAATAGTTTATAATTTTTTAATATTCGTAAAGTTTAGATATTACTAGTATGTGATATATTCCGAAGAAATAAAGAATAATTATCGATTTTTACATACGGGAATGAAGACCTCCCCCTCGCAAAAAAGGGGTTATTTTAACCCTTCATAATATTTGTCGATAACAAATCTTTTCTTTTTAAGGATCGTTTATCTTTATTTCATTTTATTTACTTTTACATATCATTGTATATACATATAAAATATTTATATAACAACAAGTTTCAATACACCCCTTCACAAATCAGAAGCATTGCAGCATCTACTGGGGCTAAGTTCTAACGTGTTTCATTTTTTTTAGTGAATTAAGCACGCTTAAATCAAAGCTTAATGGAGTCAATGGTATATAAGTTTGAGTTACAATGTCTTCTAACCAGATCTAAATGTCTGGCATAATTTTAGAGGAGTAACCTCCTTATAAATGCACATAAATGATATCAAAGTTATATTTAGAACTAGGTTTCTATTAATGTTTGTCTGTGTAACATTTCTTCTTAGAATAAAATTATTTCTATCATGGCTTGGTTCAATAGTATCTAGTTTGACTACTAAACTCCTTAAGCTTAATGCCTATGTTTTTTCATTAATCTTATTCAGCTCTTTAGTCCGACAATTATTTAGGTTAATGTAGGAAGGAACTCACCTCAGCACTAACGCTTCTCACATTTGAATCCGAAAATCATAGTACTTGGACGTTCAGGAATTTGCCCCCGAAGAGATGTTGTTTTACCAAGAAACATGCAGTTCTACAATGAATTATTGAAATTGAGGAGTGGTATTATGTACTTAAGTGGCCCTTACAACAAGATACCAAGGAAACATAGTTTACTTTTGGGGCAATGTAGTATTTATTGGCTACAACTGGTAATTAGTCTCGTGAACAGGTAACCCTTTCACAGGACTGTTCAAGGGAATAAGAGGGTCCCAAAGACATGCATCGGTTTCCCATTGCCTTCTGCATTAGACCATCCAGCAATAAAGGCATCATGAGGAAAATTCCAGTCGCACCAGTAAAGACATGGGTGGAGAAAATTCTATTCAAGGCCAGACTTGTTAGATAGCCATTCGTCGATAGCCTGTAACGTGCATAAGCTGACTAATGATAGACTATTAGCCAGGATGAGTATACAGACTACAACCCTTTAGTCTTGCCCCACTGGCATGCCGAAAGTGAGAATTTAGACAAGACGGCAGATTTGAGACAATACCAAAGATGAAAAATCGAAATTTTTACATTTCTGACGTTGATAATTAAATAAAAAGATCTAAAGACTCAGCGATTTGAGATAAGTTTTATACAATTGCTCCTTTTGTTTTTTGTTAAAGTTTGCTACAATATTAAGAAAAGAATATGTCAAGTACGTCAGAATTTGCTTCTAATACTTGGTCGATTATTTATTAATTGTTCAACTTCTATACTCAGAAGAATTTTGCAAATGCGTTCATACAAAATATTTAAAACTTGGTAGAATTATGTAGAGTTCATCAACAACAACAACGAGTCTATAGCATATGTTGTTAGCCGAGATACCTCACAATATATGCTTGAAAAATCAAATGCCAATTTATTTGCAGTTTAACAACAACAATGGCAAAGGTCACAGTGGCAGTACGAAGCTATTAAAGGACGTTCTCTAGAGGCTAAGAATCTAATACGGACAACGAATGGATGACAAAGAAATGACTCAAATAGGTTTGCTAAATAATTTGAAAAATTAGTTGGCAAGGGGCTCTTTGAATAATCCGATTATAGCTTCACAAGCTTAGATATAATCCAATATCACAAATCAAAAATTTTATGGCAAAAAGTGAACATGGGAACGACCATGACCTCATGGCCTAATAAAAATGAACTGAGTTGAATTCTTAATGGAGTGAGAGCTGATTATGCGAACATGACGCGTCCCGTGCATTAGGACAGCATGCATATCAACACTTGTCAGCGAGTAATTGGCACCCGCCAAGCTTCAGATCATCCTTTAGAATTCTTAACACTTCCATCTATATGCTCCTCATTAAGGAGGAAAAGAGGATTAGCGATGGGTTCCCTGCAGTAATACATATTATATATATATATATATATATATATATATATATATATATATATATATATATATATATATATATGCGTGTGTGTGTGAGTGTGTGTAGTATTTAAGTTACCCGGCTTCGCCCTGGAATTCATTTGAGGCTGAATGATTGGTATTTTTTTGGCAAGGCTTTACTTTGCTCAATATATTGACATTTCCCCGTCCCAGTGTTTACGGTTTATACCAGTCGTTGCTGTATATTTGTTAATAAAAAATTTATTTGTCATGTAAGGCTTCACTGTTATCATTAATTTTATATTTCCCGTCTCCTGTGCATGTATTTTTTTTTATAACTTAATGGGCTGTACAATTCATAATCATAGAAAGCATTCTGTCTTCCAAACAATGGTTGAATATTTTTTTTTTCTGTTGATGCGGTACTAAGCACAACGGCTGCAGCTGTTTTAGGTACATCATAACCGGTATTAAAATACTCCTTTGTAACTTTCGATTTTAAACTGTATATTCATATTGGTACATAGTGTGTTCAATAAAGTATATAATATATTAGCGGAGCAGAGTTAATAAATACCAGAAATAACTGGGTGGAACTCCCCCGCGTTCATCCTTTTAAATAATTTATTTATAATAATTAAACAAATTCACATTCCTGAGAATAACACTACATTGCTAAAAGGACAAAGATCATGTAACATGTAAACATGTGGACCAATATTAGGTCGCCAGGGAAGCGGCAGAACTGATAAGTCAAAGGAAGTATCCCCACACGCCCCTAGGCTCAGTGGTGCCAACCTACCACTCATTTAGGATCTTAATCCTGTGATACATTAAATTATATTTACAAATCTGATTACATTATCTTCAAAATACTAAAAATGTTTATTCAAATAATTTTCACGTTTTAATTAAATAAATTATTAAATACACTTGAGGACAAACTTGCGTTTCTCATGAATTAATGTTTAGGAGAAGGGGAGGGGGGGGGGCAGTATACTTTACTTTGTGTAATTTGTTACTTACACTTTATTTACACGTCTTGCGTTAATTAAATAACGTGGATTTGGATTATTGAGGATAAAAAATTAACATACATTAGAATTAATTTATACAGGTGAGGTACCTGGTTGTTCATATTAGACAGTATATCAATATTTATACGCAAATTACTTCCTTCATACATTGTTATACGAACAACAGTATAAAACAAAAATTTCTAAATAACAAAGTAAACAAATTTCATTCGAGAGAAGCTGGGAGGTAGAGGAACGAATTACTCTGGATGTCCACAGTAGGCCTGTTTTCCACTACAACACATTTATTTTGACAGAGTGCACTTTCAGAGCAACTGCTCTTTCTTCAGTGCCTTTTTTTTGAAGAGCCTTAGAAAAACTTGCTTGCACCACGGCTGCCAGACGACTGGAGAGTCAACCGGTGCACCATGTCAGCTATTAAAATCGATACAAAAATCATTGAGATGTCAATAAATATGAAAAGATTGGTTCTCGAAGAAATATTAACTAAATATGAATTGAAGAGTAGTAGACGAAGTAATTTAAAGTATATATATATATATATATATATATATATATATACAAGTAGTAATATACATACCAAGTTTCATAAAATTCGGTTCAGCTTTTTATGCGTGAAAATGTAACAAACACACACCAAAGAAACAAAATGTAGTTATGGTGTCTATGACATGTGAATCGAAAAGTTATCGTGAAATTTCGAGATAAAAATCAATGTACAGACAGAGGTTACAATTTTATATATATATATATATATATATATATATATATATATATATATATATATATATATATATATATATTCTAGTTATTATCTATTGAATTGAAATTAAAATACTATTTTAATATTTAATTTAATATTGGTTTCTGCTTATTTTTTGTTAATTCCATACACTTCGTATTTTTACTCTAATATATTAACATTACAAATTCAAATATGTGATTATATTTAATTGAATGTTTGCCAATGAATTTTCTTTCCTTCTTATCAAAATTTTATGCATTGCTTTGAACATAGTTTTTTTTTTAAAGTAACTGTCCTGATTTCTTTACATATATTTAAAGGAAATTATTACAGTAAGATCCTATGTGTTTGTGTGTGTGTGTGTGTGTGTGTGTGTGTGTGTGCGTGTGAGAGTGTGCGTATGTGTAATCCCTAATGCTCCGCCTATCACAGAAATTATTAGAACTAATTTTATTTGAATATTTCAGAGCTATTTGTCCCATAACTTTAAAACTGTGCTTGATGTTCCCAGCAACTATAAGGCTATCATTAAATGAGCCATAACATCTGATTTCTGAAGATTTGCCTTGAGCTAATCTATTAAGAACCGGTTCCTTTTGATCGTAAATGTGTTGGTTGACATTAACATTAAACGTTTAGCTGGTAGTTTGTTATTAATAGCAGTCTGGAGGAAACAGTCGTTGAGACTAATTTCATTTTTTTATAGTTATTTTTATTACTATTATTTATCTATTTTGTTGCTTGCCATTAGTTATAAAATATAATCACTTCATTGTTTTGTAGAAGTTCTTCTGAAATTACTAAAAAAGAAAAATTTAAGAAATTAAAATCACCATGGTCAAAAGTGGTTTGTATTATTCAGAGATTACATCTACGCTTTTTATCTTTCTTAGTTTCCATTTGGTCACTTCACCATGATAACTATTTACAATTGCCTTCTATTGCCTATTTATTTAAAATTCTTTATAATGGTTCTATGAAGTGCTGGAAATGTCCTTTGATTTCTCATTTCAAACAAGGCTCTGTTTAAACTGAAGTCGTATTCAGAAATAAATTAAATTATAAATTATATATTTAAATTATAATTTAAACTGAACATAGTTTTGCTTTTATCCATTTAAGGTTAGAGATACAAAATAGTGTTTGCGCGTGTGTATGCATATTAAAAATTGAAATAAATCAATCTGGTGCAGTACCTTAAGAATAGATTAAAGCAGAATACTCAAATATTGTTAATAAGGATGAAAGGTCCACATTTGCAGATCATTCAATTAAATAAATAAAGTCACACACTTCAATTTTATAATATCAATATATCAGAAAAATAACAAGAGTAAAAAATACGTAAACAATAAGATAAATGACGCACAGTGGTCCCGATTCTCTCATTGAAGTGCCAAAAATCCGAAAATCAACTATTTTTTTCGGAACCAGGTATATTTTCTATGTAGATAGATAGATAGATAGATATTTTATTGGCTTATGTTTACAACATGTTGCCAAGAGTCTGGCCAATAACTGTTAGTATGGTTATTAATATATTATACTTCTTAAAGTATGTGTAAATAAAATAATAATAATTCCTAGAATTACAACTGACCACCATATACAATTGCACGTAATACAATATTAATATTAATCTAAATAATTATAATACTGAATTCGATAGATTATAATTTAATGTAAATGTAGATTAATTCATTCTTTTTTAATGTCTAAATAAAGATGAGTTTTCTAACATATCAGATTAACATAACTATTCTCTAAGATAAGTATAACTCTTCTAATAATAAGTATAACTGCATATAATAAATAATGTGCCGATTATTATTGAATAAGCACCCCCATAAAAAATAATAAAATTCTTTCTTTTATATTGTTAACTTTCACAAACTTTTGATAAGAAACAAAAAATATCATTAACTTTACTTTCATTGTTGTAATCCAGAATGTTTACCAATGATAGGTATTCTCTTTGAGGCACTATATATTTGTCAAGGAATTTTACTTTGTGTGATGTAAAAGCGGAGCAATACAACAGTAAATGATTCAAATGTAGGTAAATATATTTTTGGCACCATTTACATAACTCTCCAGTTTTTATAATTTGAGTCATGTTTCTATAGGATAATTGTAAATACTCGCTAGAGGAAATCCTTATTTGACTGATAAGTTTGATTTTATTTATGTTTGTGTGGAACGTTAAATAATTTTCAGGGAGAGAATGGTTAAAACTACAAATACTTCTATATATTCGGCTGTAACTTGAGTTAAGAACTCTATCCACGTCAACGGAATGGGGACTGTTTACAATTGTTTCAATGATTGTGATCTTGTTGGCTAGCAAAGTTTGTTGGTCTAAAGATTCGAAAAAATATTCTTCAACATAATTATTTCCTGCTAAAAATTTTACTTGTGACACCCAATTATATTTTATGTCGTTTTCCTATTGTGCAAACTAAGGAGCTTAAGAAAACATTTTTTCGGAAGTCGGTGGTCAGACATTGAGAGCAGTTTAACACAGAAATTAATAATTTTCTTAAATATAACTACATTTAAGTGCGCTCGTCCAGTTTCCAAACGGACTATGTAATTCGGAGTACGTATTGGCCAAGAATACAAATACTTCAAGAACCTCAGCTGTACCGATTCCACAAGGTCCAGGTAATTTGGAGCCCAAATCTCTGCTCCATAAAGAAGAGTAGATGACACCATTGAATCAAATAGGGCTATTCTTGCTTCCCAGGAATCACTCTTTCCTCTTCCCAGTATTTCCCTAACCTTTGCACTTGCTGATTTGATCTCTGGCTGAAATGATCTGCAGCTTTGGAAAGTCTTCCTGATGAGGAAAAAGGCACTCCAAGGTATGTGTAGGTTTTAGTGTACTCCAGTTCTTTATCCTGCCAGTACAGAGGTTTCAGTTTTTTAGTTTGGGGGGATTTGTGGAATACAAGTGTTTTGGATTTCTCCAGATTCAACATGAGTGAGTTTTGGTTACAATATGTTTCTAATATTTTAAGTTTTTTATGAGCTTCGTGCCATGAAGTACTTAGAAGTATAATGTCGTCAGCAAAAAATTGTCTATGTTTCTACATTAATTCTGAACATTGAAAATATAGTTCCGTCATAAAAAAGGTACAGCTTTTAGGAGCTACATTAATTCAAAGTTGCAAGTTTCGAACATCTCGATCCGGACACTTTTTGATCCATGTTAATCAACGTTCTGATCAAACAACAGATAATATATAAATCAGTTTTAATATATGTCTCCCTGACTGAAAATGGAATATACAATGGGACGTACTAACAGTTAAAAGATCCATTCATATGAAATAGGTATATATTTTTAAAAATAAACACTTTTTGTCAGATATTACTCTTATTTGGGAAGGTCTGAAAAAGTTAGCTTATGAGTCCTCACGTGTTTTTGCACCAAATGTTAGAGGGACTATCTGAAAATCGAATGGTGTAATATTTGCAGTAGATTTTCTAGGGAGAATCATGAGTTACTGCTCGACGGGAGTGCTATCCTCCACTCCGACTCCTAGAGTAAACCTTTCCTTACTTTTAAACAAATGCAAAACGTTCAGTATTTTTTCTACCCATTATATAGTACACACCTAATTATTTCATCCTGCGGGTGTATGAAATATCGGTATTCGTGTATCTAAGGGTAACGAGTTTAAAGCAAATTTAACAACAAAATTCTTGTTAAATTTTGGTTCTTGATTTGTGACCAAAATAATGTTTATTAGGACAGAGCAATAAATTCAATCATAATGTTTTCTTTATAATTTTTTCCCCAATGTCACCTGTATTAACGGGATTGACAAATATAAAGTTGGAACATTAAAAAAAAAACCCCGCTAGTGGCTGAAAATTTGTAGCCTCATTTAGATGTTGTATCTTGAAATAGATGGCTTTTAAGGTGATTGGAAAATGAAAGGGGGCAATAACATCAATTTGTACGGATTATATCAGATATTTTTATATGAACATTATAAATTTTGTGTGAGAGAGGAATGAAATAGATATTCCTTATACGGATCCGGAAGCATGAGGACGTATATCATGCCAGTGAAGAGGTGAAAACTAGCAGAATGGTAAATAAAGATTTCAGTCTATTTACGATAGATCATTTTTTATCAACCTATTTTTTTTGTCCGTTAAAGCTGAAAATATGAAGGCTGTTTTCAATATCTCAAAATCTACAACGTGATCTGTCATTCTAAGGTTTATACTAATTCTTTATGACACTTATTTACTACGATTTTAGAAGACTAAATTTTTGTGAAATTTTATCATGCAACCAAACAAATAGGTACTTTTTCTTAAGTAAATCCGCATAAATTTATATTATATATTTAATAAAAAATTATAATTTCGAATTCTGTACAATAACAATTGTGAAAAAAAAACTAGTTACATTGAACCTTTCCCGTTTTTACCTCACCTAATCAATTATGACTTTTCAGCCATAAGTTCAACACAAAAGAGAGACTACTGGGAAACTATAGTTCACAATATTTTTGTATATTTCAAAATAACAATAATGAAAAAAAAAAATTAGGATTATAAGTCGATTTCAAGGAAACCATCCGAATTGAGTGAAATACATTTTACCACATTTTCGTAGAAAAAGTATAGTTTCCATAATGTAAATAGTCATTCACATTAATGTTAATAAAAATGATTCTGTCTGAAGTTTGTCCTTTTATTAATGATTGACCAAATTTATAACAAAATAAACAGATAAAATGAGATCTAAATCGTTATTTTGCTGATAATGTGATTGATAGTAACATATTTCTATATAGCCAACTGATATTGCTCTGAAAGAAGTACAGAAAACATATTACAATATTTCTAAGTAATTTTGAATATATTTTAATAGTAAAAGTGGTAGCTAGTTGGTTTCCCACAAACCAATATATATTAGAATATTAATAAGGAATCATATAACTTTGTACATTTGTGTAAAATATTTAATTTTATCAAATAATTAGAAACGGCATGTAACTATAGTTTAGTTTATGATCAAATGTAATGTAATATGTTGATTTATTTTTTTTTCTTGACGTATTCTTGTCCTACACATTTAAGTGCCAGCCCATATTAAACTAATATTATTATTTTTTCATGATAACTAAGTTTGAAAAATAATATTAAAGTTAATGAGAAACATTTCTAGAGTTAAAAGAATATACAGAATATAGGAGAAAACATATATCCCTAATATTTTGAAAAATCAAAGAATAGTTATAATAAAATCCGCTAGAGAGGGGTAGTTGTCAAAGACCAGCATGATCTCTAAGTACTGCAGGCTAGTATGCCCACCAGTTATGCAGGATTGCATCCAAACATATTATTAGGCGCCTGTAATGGGATAAGAGCTTGCTTATATTAGAGTAATAAATTCCAATAGAAATTTCAGAATTGTAACAAATGAACGGAAGTCTACACTTATGTATAGTGATGGATACTGTATAATATTCAAAGTATGTATGAAAGGTAATATTTGAATATCCCTATTTTATTCAAACAGCCCTCTATTTTATTCAAACAGCTAGCCAATCGACCACAGCCTCAGGCAATCCAACAACTGTCAATTACTCTCAATAATTCAAAAGCCACAGGTCGGCTACATTGTTATTTTTGATTGTATGTTACAATTTATTTTTAGCAATTTCCATGCTTTATTTATAAAGAGTCACCCAAGTATCATATGTTACGCAATAATGATTGACAATGTCCATTCACTGGGGATTAAAGATGGGAGAACGATTTTTTTTTCTTCAATTAACTTAAATTTGATACTAGGGCTAGAAGGACTAAAATGCTTATTTAATATATTTTTGTTGCCCACTAGGAAACCTAATACACATGACTAACCTAAGCTACTTGACAAATGTGTGAGCCAATGAGTAATTTACTGATAAAATTTGCATTCGTCATTTATTAATACGTTTGGAAGTCTATAGCTGTGAAATATTGAACTGTAAGTGAACTTTAAAAAATATATATATAAAATATTATATATTATTACATTGAAAAAAATTCAATTTGTGACGACGAAACTCATACACAAAATCTTGGATTTCGTTTGAGTGAAATTAACCTTACTGTCATACGAGCGAAATCAAATGACTGAGTGTCGTTTGAGTGAAATTAAACTTACTGTCATATGAGCGATATCAAATGACTGAGTATCGTTTGAGTGAAATTAAACTTACTGTCATACGGGCGAAATCAAATGAGTGAGTGTCGTTTGAGTGAAATTAAACTTACTGTCATACGAGCGATATCAAATGACTGAGTATCGTTTGAGTGAAATTAAACTTACTGTCATACGGGCGAAATCAAATGAGTGAGTGACGTTTGAGTGAAATTAAACTTACTGTCATACGGGCGAAATCAAATGAGTGAGTGACGTTTGAGTGAAATTAAACTTACTGTCAAATGAGCGAAATCAAATGAGTGATTGTCGTTTGAGTGAAATTAAACTTACTGTCATACGAGCGATATCAAATGACTGAGTATCGTTTGATTGAAATTAAACTTATTGCCGTTCGAGTGAAATAAAATGAGTGAGTGTCGTAAATAAAAATAAATAAATAAATATAAATACATAAGATGTATAAATAGTATTCATCAGATTAAAGAATTTTAGAACTTTAAGAACTACTCGAAAACATATAAAAAATAAAATGTATTATTTATGTATATAGTAGGTTAACATTGTCATTTGTTCTTATATATTTTCTGTGTATATTATTAGTACGAATACTCACACTAAAAGGGCCAGACTCAGGCTAAATATGTATATATTAGCCTATAAAATCAATATGTCTAATAATATAATTTTAAGAGTAAAAAGCGATATTATATGATATAAGAATTAGTATTTAATTCAATTAGAGAAAACACTTATGGAAAAAAATGTATAGAATAGAATGCCGAACATTGTGATCTAAATAACAGTCTCAAATACATATTGAAAATATTTAAGATCATTTTGAATAATACGCAGCCAACTATAAACTCATTCAGACAGTACTCCATCAAATTTATCTTAGCAGCTTTATTTTTCTAAATTGAGAACTAATTAGTTCAGTTTATATTCAATATCACCTTTGTCCAGATGGATCACTAGGAACGAGTATTGTTGGGATATTATTGGATTGAGATAAATCTTTCTTCCTTGTTAGTTATTCTGCCACAAAATTTATGCTCGCTCCTGGCTAATATGAGCTCCCAATTTTACAATATTAACTTACGTCCTATTTCGTGTTCTTTCTCTTGTAATATCTGCCAATGCAATGTGTTTGTTCCCCTTCCTCTCTTCATTGTGCACAACACTCTTAGATTTCGGACATATGTTCATTTTTAGCAGATTTCCCTTAGGGGAAATCGGCTACTGAGGTCGTACTCATGACGTCATTTTCATATATTTTCTTCAGATGTCCATCGATCCTACCCAGGAGATGACGAAAATGAGATCCGTTCAAAATTATATATATATATATATATATATATATATATATATATATATATATATATATATAGTCTTTTATCAATCATCAAAAGAGGTCGCAATCATTAAATGTTTTATGTAAAAATAAAGATCAAGTTCGTGGGAATAAAGGACTAGTGGGAGGGGGGAAGGGTTAGAGGGTGGATTTTCAAAAATTCAAAATATCTCTGTTACTATATGTCGGATCGAAAAATTGTATATAACCAATCTTATTGCAAATTAAATGTACAGTTAATATTGTTATATACATTTATTCTCTATCTTGAATATTAACCGAGACATTTTTATTAAGTGTTTGCACGACGGACGAGATGAGATCGGCTAACTTCGGTTCTAGTAGTGGGTTTCCGGCTAAACTAGTTCGGCCGTTTCGGTAACTGTTCGGCTCTCGTGAAATTTCTCTATTGTAACTTCACCTGGGAAATCTGCTTAGTTTACGCAGCCCCTGCGTGATGGATTTTTTTGTAGAGCTGAGGACCCCAATTCTACCAGCTCAAACTGAATTAACAGCAGTTTTTTAATAACTACTACACTGTAAGTTTACCAAAACAGACATAGTCGGTCAGGTAAAGTAGTTCAATAACTAGGCAGGTGCTAATCACAGTTGTGTGTTTCCTTCTCGAAATGTTTAGTACATCTCTCGACTTCCTGTGTTTGGACTATTCTTCCGACTAATCCTAATTTTGTAACATTCTTAGTAAACGAATATTTCTGTAGGAACATCAGTTAATATAAGATACTAGGTATAAGGGACTCCAAATTTATACTAAGTGGACAAATCCGAGTAAGTTGATAATACGAATGAGGTTAATATGTGCGTGTGTATATATATATATATATATATATATATATATATATATATATATAAGAGGGATCCACTGTTTGCTTAGCATTATACTCAGGTAATTAAGAAATATATTCAAAAGGGATAAGTTCGGCAACTGGAAACTAATCATTCTAAGACGTTGTTCCATTTCGCTACGTTTATCCAAAATATCCGGAAAACATTGGAGTAGTGTTTGATTGTTCTGCAAAACCAAAAGGTATAAGTCCGAACAAACAATTCTTTACTAGGAAAAATACTCACTTAGGTTCATTATACTTCCTCTTTCAGGCTGAGTATGTCCGTAACCATATTACCTCGAGGATTTAACAACTGAACGTTTCACAGCATGGCTTCTAGTATTTTCCCTGAAAACTATTTCCGAAGGTCCAGAAGCCTTG
The DNA here is from genome assembly GCA_019009955.1 of Riptortus pedestris. Lineage (NCBI taxonomy): Eukaryota > Metazoa > Arthropoda > Insecta > Hemiptera > Alydidae > Riptortus > Riptortus pedestris. The sequence goes on from CM032228.1 coordinate 120,596,084, forward strand.
ACACCACACCATATCTTAATCGTGGTGAAGGAATGAATGGTTATGTTTCATGCGCCTTTCTCTTGAGGGGAAATCTGATAAAGGGTTTCTATTATTTTCCCTGAAACCTATATCCTGAAGATCCGGAGAATCTAGAACCCTCGACATCGAATCATTTCTGGAATTCGAGGTATGGCAAAGTTTTAAACGCCCTTCCCTTAAGAGAAACCTGTTAAAAGGTTATACGCTAAGCACATCCCAAAATTTCTTCATTAAATTGGGCAGACTGAAAAAACAGAGATATGGAAGGGAGAGTGTACAATTTTGTGAAACGTCACATCTTCCAGCTCTTTGAGCCAGAGCCTCTCGCTTTAAATTAAATATCTGTGACGGGAACCTCATTTATGAACATTATGTTTCACTCTAGTTTTTCATTCCTCATTTCATGAATTACTTTATTGGTTGCCTTCAGCACGACCCGTGCAAAATGCATTGTCCAGTCAATATGGGTCCAAAATGTACGATAGAACCGTTTTATATCTTGTCTAACTAAACTCAGTCCTACGCCCGAACTTAACATGAGTTCAATCCCGTCTTTCATCTGATAGGCACCAGTACTGTTTTATAGCAGATTTCCCTTAAGGGAAATCAGCTATTGAGGTCATGAATTTTATCAAATGTCCATGATCCTACAAGGAGATGACGAAAATTAGGTCCGCTCAAAACTGTATGTATATATATATATATATATATATATATATATATATATATATATATCTTTATATATATAATTCTAGCGTTCGTGTGTATGTCACTGAACTCCTCCTAGACGGATGGACCGATTTGATTGAATTTTTAAATACGCGTTCGAGTGACGCCCCGGATGGTTTAGCGCCGCAGATCGGCCAGGCAGATGGAGCAGGAGTGGTTGTCGTGAGGGTGGCCTGAAATTAAAAATAGCCGTATTTCGTTTCCTATTGGCTTTTCGGCAAATATGCACAGGATAAGAGATGTTTATGTTGTTATTTGGAGTAACTTTTGACATATTCAATTTTGTCGTATATTAAAGTATAAACGAGATATACACTAAAAAAGTAAAGAGGGGCCAACAATTTTATTGGGCACCAACGATTGAACCGAACTTAACAAAACTCGGTATGTGAATTAGCATTAGTTCTACCGTGGTTATAAGCTGTACTAAATTTTTTAAGTTCGAACGAGAGTGGGGGTTTACTGGAGGCCGAAAACTAAAAAACGCCGATATCTCGGTTAATATTAAAGACAGTGAAAAAAGGTACATGACAACGTTTATAGATCGTTTAATTTGCAAAAAGATTGGTTCTCTACAAAATTTCGATCGGTCTCAAACTAACGGAGATATTTCGAATTTTCGAAAACTCTCCCCTCTAAATCCCCCCTCCCAATGATCCGATTCCAGCCGTTGAAGAACATGATCGGTCTTTTAACGTAAAACGTTTAAATACGGAGTTTGGTAACGATCGAGCGAAAATTGCGACCGCTAGAGCTTTAACAGGCTAATACACCTCTATCTTTATATATATAATTCTAGCGTACGTGTGTATGTCACTGAACTCCTCCTAGACGGATGGACCGATTTGATTGAATTTTTAAATACGCGTTCGAGTGACACCCCGGATGGTTTAGCGCCGCAGATCGGCCAGGCAGATGGAGCAGGTCTCCGGTCGAAGGGCGAAGGGCGAGGTTATTGGAAATGTAATGAAATGTTAATATGTTTATCTAATGTATGTCCTTAAAATTTGAGTATGTGATCTATATAATGATGTTTTCAGCTGCGAGAGGTTTTCACTTTCAGACATTCTTATTTATTTTACAAATTCATTTTAATTTGATTTGAATGTTGCAATTATTTTCTTTTCTTTATTTATATTTATGTATTTGCGTTATTATTGTTTTGGGTTTTTATTTATTTCAGTTATTGGTCTACAACTGTTTGTTTTTAAGAACGTGTAGTTGCGCATTCTACCAGATAATCTCAGAACTAAAACGTCTTCTTTTCCTTCTCTCATTTTTCTTTTACTTTTTGCGTAACAATATTTTGCGATATTTTATTTACTATTTTTTTTAGGCAAACGTGCATATAACAAATGTTGTTTTTTGCGTTATTAAAAGTAGAATTTTTTTAAACATAATATTATTAAATTTAATATCCTAATCGCTTGATATATAATGCAGGACAACGTCTGCCGGGTCAGCTAGTATATATATATATATATATATATATATATATATATATATATATATATATATATATATATATACATATATCGAGTTCGTTAATGGCTGAAATCGGATCAGTGGGAAGAATTTCAAAATTCGAAATAACTCCGTTATTTGTACGTCAGATCGAAAATGTATTGAACCAGTCTTATCGCAAATGTAATGTTCAATGATTGTTCTTATATATGTTTTTTCAGTAACTCAATTATTAACCCAGATATTTGAATTTTATTTTAGATGTCAGCCTCCAGGTAGCCATCACTCTTACTCGTGTCGTATTAAAGATAACCAGTTATATGCTGAACAGCTTTATTCGGAGATTGAACCATTGAACTTTTACTTTGTAAGATACTTGCAAAGACGTTATACTATGATGATGTCAATAATTATGATTTTTTATTCTTTATTCGAAAATCTTTATTTGATCTATATCATACTCAATATTTAACCGTTTTAGTCAACACTGAAGACCGTATTTGCTATTGATGAAAATCGGACCTGAAGTACTGAGGATTTAAAGGGGGGGGCCGGATTCGAAAATTCTAAATATGTCTGTTGTTATGAGTCGGATCGTAACATTTTATAGAACCAATCTTGTTAAACTATTGATGTCCTCTAAAAACAATTATAATTCAGTAACCCCCCCCCCCGCCTTCAACTCATCGGTTTTTTTTTCTACATATAAATAGAGAATATTTGGTGAGATGGGACCACACGTGTGTTACTGCAGGGATATCTGCATAGTTTACTCATCCCCTGCCTGACGGACTTTTTTATTTTTCAATTTCATAGCTGTCACCTTCATAACTCTATTTCAAATTATTAAGCCTTCCTTTTATACCCCAATAACTGTTCTAATCTCCAGGTAGACCCATTGACTGAGTGTAATCTCTTTATTTTTCAAGTATTTTTTTATTAACTAAATAATCCAATTTCCCTAATTAATTTTAGCTGGAGGGAGCATTATAAGAACTTCAAATATATCATTTTCTATCTTATCATCACAGATCTCCCTACCCCCGAATAATATCCACCACAGCGTCTTTTTAGTGACGAGCGTCCATTAAATTAATTTATGTTTTTCAATTCCTTTTTTTTATAATTGTTTTCCTATTTCCCACTGCTCCCAGTAGGGCAAACAATCCTGACACACATAATACTGTATAGAGTGAACTCACTATGAGAAAGTCTTGGATGTCTATCGAGCGGGGTAAAGAAACACTAGTAGCTTGCGACATTAAAGTGAATTAACTGCTAAACAAATAGATTTACCTAACTTTTGCATACACCTAAAGTTGTAGCAATCGCCATTGGCTCAATATACTGATCTCGAGAAGACAAAAATGGCCCTTTTAAAGGCTTTAACATCCCGTCAAATGGTTACCTTTTGATCCCTAAAACCTATTAAATTTGACTTAAGTCCTACAAAAACAAAGAAAAACTGACCTAACAGAGTTCTAATAATTCAAGTAGTTCTTAGTAAAAGTAATTTGAAGTTTCACGTGTCTTTTATTCTGTATTTCTAAAATTCTTAAAAATATTGTGATTACATAATTCTGTTTTTTTAAAGGGTGGAGAATAATTAAATGCAGAGCTCTTAAAAATGAGCACTTAATAAGACGCTATGCAATACACTGAACACAAAATAGCCAAAACTAATATTTCATGTAAAACCACTGATCACACAACAATCAAGTCGTTAGAAGAATTATTTTGTAATGGTCTGTTTCCATTATTAAACCCTGCTGCTGCTTATTACTCACGTACCTAGATATAAAGGAATACTGAAAGGTACCAAAGAACTTTAGGTTTAATAGAGAATGAATATGATTAATCAGGAATTAGTTGGAAGTTTCTTGATAATAGCTCTTTTCATTCCATTTTGAACTGAGATTAGAGCATTATCAGTGTACAACTCTAGTGAAATCATGGACAAGAATAATATCCTTGGAGACGACTGTCGTGCAAGTAAGTTTAGAAGAAGATTTTGGGAGTTTCTAGAAAGGTGAACTTTCGACTAGTCGCCAAAGAACATCAGTTGCTCAGTGGTGTGGGGAAGGAATCGCGATCTCAACAAGGAAAAATACTCGGAGCAATTTAGCTAGAATGACAGGAAGGTGCTAGACAAAGGAATTCGAAAGAATTGGCGTATTCAAAATTTCTAAACATCAGAGTTGATGAGAGCCACAGTATCTGAAAATTAGAAAGGATTAGTACAGTACAGAGGTTATGGTCTGCTCAGTGACAAGCCCAACTTCTGCAGAGATAGCACAATTAATCTTCACAATGTCCTTTACGGGGAATCAATGTGTAGATAGGCAGAACCTATGGAAAGCAAATATTGGATCTGGAAGCATCGGTAGACCCTTAATTTCATTCTTAGAATTCTAAATGGCAACCAGTTTGCGCACTTTATACCGTAAATTCTTCAAACAGTTCATCTCATTGAATATGAGTTCAGAATGTCACAAGGCCACAGCTGCCCTGCTCATTTTTTTCATTTGAACTAGAAAAGCAATTGAGCTTTTCCAAGACAGTTAGATAGGACAAGAAGAACCAGTAACCTCCCCAACTTAATATCCAAACCCAAATTCACTATCGTGGGGTATATTTGAAAAACAAAATTTACTCTCGGCAGGCATTATCTCTGAAGTTGGCACTGTGTGGACGTATATGTATAAATGATATAACAAAGTAGATATTTTGTTTTTGCCACTTATACAGTTTGCTTTCCTAAGATTTGAAGGAACTTCCTTCGTGGAAACTACGTGATACCTCAATTCTGTATTTTCTAAAATAAAATCGCTAATAGTTTTGGTGCTAAGTTGGAGTTTTGTTTCCTCTGATGATAAGAGTGTTATTATTTGAGCAGATTTCCCTTTAAGGGAAATCAGTTATTGAGGTTTTATTCCTGACGCGATTTTCCAAAAATATCTTCAAATGTCCATATATCATAACCAGGAGACGATGAAAATAACAACCGCTCAAAATAAAACATATATATGTTTGTTTGTTACCAATGTGTGTTTGATCCTTGAGCAAAATCGATAATTAAGCGTTTCATATAAAACCAAAAGTTTTAAGTCCGTTAATAGGTGGAGTTGTACCAGAGAGAAAGGGATTTAGAGGGGGGAAATCATAAATTCAAAATATCTGTTACTGTTTGTTTGATCAGAAAATATTCTGAATCCAATATTATAGTAAACGTAATTTTCTGTAAACAATGTTCTAGACATTTTTTGGTATATGCAGTGTAGGGAGTTATTTGTAATTTTATGATCAAACAGTAAACCCCTACTTCTAGTCATCTCAAGTTAACAATACGCTAATTTATCATGTCACCTCTTATTCTACGATTAACTGTTTTCAGATGTGTCAGATCATATATAGAAGAGATAATTGTAAATATATTATGTGGCGTCATTAATTACGGTTTTTCGTTCAATAGTCGAAAATATTTATTTAATCAATATCATACTCAAGATTTACCCGTTTCATATATGTACCTATAAAGGTTATACTCGTTATAGGCTGAAATCGGACTGGGCTGGGACCTGGAGGGGGAGTGATTCGAAATCTCAACATATCTCAGTTATTACGAGTCTGATCAAAAAATGTTATGGAATTAATTTTGTTAACATTTACTCTTTTGGAATTATTAATATATACATTTTGTCGTAGCTCAAATATAAAGCGGGTAATTTGTAATTTCTAGTTTTTAGCCTTCTGTAAACTTCCACTTTTACTCATCGAACCGAGAGAAATAGATAGTAGCTTGTAAGATGAGTGAGATTAACAGCGTGTCTTATCAAAATGTGGGATATTTGATTATTTTGCGCAACCCATACTTGACATATATTATTTTTCTGAAGTCCACATTCATTCATATGCGTTTGAGTGCGTCTTAGTGTCCTGAAAATCATTCTCTACAGGGTGGTAGCAGTGATTCGACAGTGTCGTGAAACCCTAAAAGTCCCTTCATTCCCCTTCCTAATACCCCAAATTAATCTTAACTAATTATAGGATCGATTCGGATCTGGGGAGGGGGGCGGTGACTGCTTCTTTTGGCATACTACTTGATATTCTACAGGTGGAATGAAACAAGCAATACATGCTTCCCATATTTCAATAGATGGAGAATTATTGGGATACTTTCCTTAATTAACAAATATATTACAAACGATAAATTGAGAACAGTTTTTGTTTTTAAAAATTACTCCTATTATTTAAAAACGAAAACTGTTCTCAACTCTGTTTTAAAAATTACTCCTATTATTTATATATCGGGAGCTCAGGTTGGCCGTGCGAGTTGAGGCGTTGGTCTTGATCTCGTGTGGTAGACCTAGAGTGGCGGGTTCGATTCCCGCCCTGGGCAGTAAAAAATAATTAAGTGAAGGACTTATTAAATAAACTCCTTTGGCCCACCCAGGCTAGAAAAGGGTGGTAACCTGTATATAACCCGTCCCGATTAGCCATAGTAGCATAAAGTGGACGTAAATAATAATAAACCAAAAATGATTTATATATGTTTGACCAGACCGTATAATAAGAGGACTGTAATGCCTACAACAGGAGGGATACGCAGCCTACTAGACCGTGCAGTATTGCGGGATTACATATTCTTTTCATGAAGGGGTTGAATGTTGGTCATTCCTCGTTGTTACTTTTCCACGATGAGTAGTTATTTGGTCTATAACTGTATTTTTTTCTTCGTTAAGGAGGTGATTTAATGTGACACGCCCCCGTTGTGAATATCATGGAATTTATATTGCCTTTGTTCTTGGGGTAATATGTACATACTAGTGAGTAATGAGTACCCCAACAAATTTATTAGCCGACTAGAGAATAAATGCCTCCCTAACGGCACTGTAGAGGGAAAGGACAGTGCTGAACATGTAAGGGAGGGCCGAAAGTTCTCATTTCTTTTCGCTAACATACATGAATAATTTTTCATTAAGAAAAGATAATATTATTAAAAAATCTCTTCCCAACACAATGATACCTTATAGCACAATACATTCACTGTCCAGGATATACACCAATATAAAGGACCTGTAGAACAAGGAATGGGATCGGTATTTAAAATGTGTGGGGGGATATATATAGGGAGATGAAGCAGTTACTATCGGAGTGATTGTATAGTATGAAATTTTTCAGAAAAAAAAAGGTAATAACAAATTTTGATCTTTGGAAAATCCCTCAAGGCTTAGCGCCCTTTAGACATTAATAATAATGAAATTATAAAACATAAACAAAAGGGAAAGGGAAGTTCTATGAAACGGTTGTCTGTGGAAAACGTAGTCAATGGCTGATGAACGAGTACAGCAGGCAAGCGCGGGAGCATCATCTTCAAGCCCGTCAAAAGTTGTACCGTGTAGACGACAGTTTCCACCGACAGGTATGTCAACAATATCATATATATTGACTTTTCTTTCCTTAGTTCAGTATCCCTAAAATGAGGGAGTATATTTTATAATTCTCTGCACTTACACGTTCCATCTTTGGATACTGCGTACATTGTACCACATGATTACCTTGTACTCCACTTAAATTTAATAAAAAAATGTTTTGTTGGACTTCAGCTAATATGATTCCACTTGAAAGTAAAGTACTATATTTCACATGGGATCAAGAAGTATCATAGAACATCATTTATAATCCTATTCATGATACACAGAATTTTCATTTATCGGTTGCTTATATATTTTACAAAGAGAACGATCAAGTACACCCCCCATGAACCAAGAAGAACCTGGAATGATTTGTTCCACGAACACTGACAGTTCAGCCGGTGCCAGCCAGTTTGGGCGGGTTCTAAGAGAGTCACGATCGTTAGTCATCCGGAGGGGCCATCGGACTTAAATAATCTCGCTAATCCATAAGCGCCCACTAGCGAGTTCTGGTAGTGAACTCGTGAACTAATGTTACCCTTGATGGGGATTGAAGCTGTACCTATTTTTACCTGAAGTGTACCGAGGGAAGTGGTAGATTTACTCACGCATACCCACACGCCAACACTCCTCTGGCCTCGCCAAATAAAGAGAAATAATTCTATTCAAATTATTTGTATTTTTAATGGGTACAAAGAAATCTGCAATTACGTAAATCCTTCCCCCTCTCTTCCTCAATCGATTTTCATCAAAAGAAGAGGTGCCCAACTAAATGGTACAAAAGGCTTACATATGAAATTTCAAGACTAAGGCCACTCGTTTTAAGTTATGCGAGATAAGTACAGAAGTCAAATAGAAACAAGTTAGCATGGAGAAGGTCAAAGCCGGTAATTCCGTGAAAATCTGAATGCAAAAGATTACAATACTCCTTTACTTCACACAATGAAGGAAAAACTGAACTAAAAAACTATTAGGAAAACAATAAGAAAAGTTCTAATACCCTTTAGAAATAATTATTCACTATATAGGATGAAGGAAAGGCTACGTGCCTGTGATACACACATAAAAAATGTCAAACAAGAGAAAAATTTACAAACAATTATATCAGAATCGTGCTATTATTACTACTTATTAAATATTACTTATGTTTGAAATTTAACAAGTTGAAAATATAACAAGTAAAAATCAGATAAAATAGATTTGAATAAATATATAACATGACCTACACAAATAAATATTTTAATAAAAATAAAAAAGAGTAAAGAGGTAAATTACAATACATAAATGTGTGACAAAATATTAAAAAAAGAAATTTAAATAAGATAGTTAAAAAACAAAAATGAAACAAAAATAATACACAAAACACATTCATCATACTACCTGAAAGTCAATTAATTAAAAACTCCCCGAAACAAAAATTTCGCAATCAACATTTTTACTGATATTTTAATGTACAAACCCATTTCAAATTTTCTACGTTTTAAAATATTCACTTAAGAGTTATTTTTTTGCGAGGCCACAAATTAGGGGCTATAACTCTTTTCAGAGATACGAACCACTGATGAAATCATTAAAATGATTTTTATATTTTGGTGGACTTACGTTTAGCAGCAACTATTCTGTTTCAATATATGAAAACATTCTCAACAAGAAACATAAAAAAAGTTATAACAAAATTTTAAAAGAGGAAATAAAAAAATAAACTTGAGCGTGGTGCTGTACCTTCTTTCGGTCGACTTGATGATCTGCTATGCCGAGAAGACAGTCATCACAGTGACATAGCTCCGAAGATAAGGAGGAGGTGGATGCTAGAGAGCTGGCAGAATCAGCTGAGTCGGTCCGAACCAGCTGTGCTCCACCCACCCTGATCCTCTCCATCTTGGCGATCAGGAGGGACTCCATCAGGGACCGAGGTCTGTCCCCTTTCTCCATTCTACCTGATCACCACTCAAAATTAATCCTACAAATTCTTCATTACCATATACTGTCTGCCTCTATCATGACGTAAACTCGAGGAATGATCCATTAACCGCCAGTTCAGATGATTTTTAGTGAAGCATGTGTAAAATCTTTGTATATGAGAAAGCATCTTCAAGTCCCATGGGGGTGCACAAATGTACACAATTTCTAAGGGAGCCTGGACAGACAGGACATTATTTAACAAGATTTAAAATTAAAGACAATGAAAAATGTACTTGCGACTCCCAGACCACACAAACGTTTTTACAAATACTTTATGGCTGTTCAACATTTAATCCAAATAGATCAAATTTAATAATAAACATAATTTTAAAAGGAGTTAATTGGCCAGAACCACCTCATATTTTACATAACAAATATAATTAAGAACTTAAAAAGTTTATCAAAAGTATTGATATGGGTGTAAAAAAAAATACATTAGAATGTAAAGTTGATTGTGAGGAATGGGAATTATAATTCAATATATTTACCTTACATAGACTCGCAAATTAAACATCTATTGAGTTTAACTTTAATTGATTTGTTTTTGTTTTATTGCTCTTATTTTATTTATTTATTTTTTCATTTCATTTATTAACTTTATTTGTAATTATCTTACTTATTTTTATATTTTATTTATTTGTTTTGTTTTTTTTTATATTATATTTGAGTAGATAATTGATTAACGTGTATACAGTGTAAAATAAAAAGTCTGTCACGCAGGGGCGGCGTAAACTAAGCAGATTTACCACGTAAAGTTATACAATAGAGAAATCTCCATACGAGTGCAATCAGTTACGGAAACGGCCGAACTAGCTTTCGGCGGGAACCATAGCTCGTCCGTTGCACTTAATAAAAATGCAAATATCTCGGTTAATATTCAAGATACAGAATAAATGTATATAAACATATTTATAGTAAATTTAATTTGCAATAAGATTGGTTCTATACAATTTTTCGATCCGACGTATAGTAACGAAGATAAACTCGGTATGTTTGGTGATGATTAAACAAAAATTGCGACCACTAGATTGTTAACAGACAAATATATATATATATATATATATATATATATATATATATATATATATATAGTTTTGCCGGGCCTCATTTTCGTCATCTCCTGGGTAGGATCGATGGACATTTGAAGAAATGTTTCGAAAATCGCATATGAGTACGACCTCAATAGCTGATTTCCCTTTTAAGAAAGTTAAATGGTAGGGAAGCTATTTGAAATAGTGGTTTAAAACGTTTTAAGTCAACTGTAGGGAAAATATAATAAAAAAATACTAAAGACTTTTCTTCATGAATATATGAATAGCCTGATCTTATTGAAATAAGATAATGAGAAAGCTATTAGGGTTTCAGTTTAAATGTAATATAAATAATAGGGGACACCCAAGAGTTATTAAGCTAAATTTGGGGGATGCTGATGAATTAAAATAAACCTGATGAAAAAAAGGAATATTAAGAAGAAACTTAATTTTGCCGGCCAGATAATCATCACCTATATTAGAAGCTGCATAATGTCTAATATGTGATAGAAATAATTTAGTAATTTTTTTTTTAAATTTTGTAAACAATAATTGGAATGAAGAACCATAGTACGCTCATTAGCGAATGTGCCGTAGTCAACATCCAACATTTCAAATGAAATGAAATTGTAGTTAAATAGGTATGTGGTTTCATAGCCTTCTTTATTAGGCTGTAAAGTTGATTATCATTATGAGGTTTGTGTAAATGATGACGTCCTTTCAAATGTTGTTAACTAAAATTGTATCATAAAGTAGTGAGACAGGGATAAAAACGTAAGTAGAAATATAGTTAATTGCTAGATAGCTCTTGCTATCTGCTGTACTAAACATGTAGTTAGAATAACTAAACTATTTAATAAGAAATGTAGTTTAAAATTTGTACGCTCTCAACTATAGATATAATTAAGTATTTGGCCATCTCATCACTCTTCAGTGTGCAAATTTTCGGCAGCTCCGACGAGTGACGAGAAGACCGCCGGAGCAGAAAGTTGGTTTGGAGAAGAAGAGTTAAATGGTAGTAAATGGCCAAATACTTAACTATATCTGTAGTTAAGAGCGTACAAATTCTTAACTACATTTCAAATTAAATAGTTTAGCTATTCTAAGTACATGTTTGCTGCAGCAGATAGCAAGAGCTATCTAGCAATTAACTACTTTTGTACTTTGTAAGTTTTTATCCCTGTCTCACTACTTTATGGTACAATTTTAGTAGACAACATTTAAAAGGACGCTGTCATTTACAAAAACCTCATAATGATAATCTACTTTCAACTACGTTTTTGAAATTAGTTAAATCTTCATTTGTTTAATTAATATCTAAAATAAAGTGCAATGTTGGTGATATTTAGGCTTACTGAGATAACTTCGGTGTATCGGTTTGTTGCATAGATATTAAATGACTAAAAACAGGATAGCTACTTAGGACACTGGAGAAGGAAGAAGAGAGACAAGATAATATCAAGAGCTTACTAAATGACTCCAACCGGCATAAAAGGTATCATATTACTAAAATTAATAAGTTAACTTAATAACATATTAAACAAATCAATGTAATTAACTACATACAATGTAGTTAACTTCATATTACCTAATCCTACTGGGAGTTACAAACTAAAAACTAGAGTAATTAGATACCAATTTTTCGTAAAACTTAATGAGCAGTAAACAATATGAGCTAAGAGTTAAAAAAAGTTCCGATCAGTAAGTATCTAGAAATATGTACAAAATTTTGTTTTCATTGTATAAATACCCAATGAAAGCTTATATTTTGCTCGTGACAAATTTTAATAGTAATATTCTAAACATGATTTAGTAATAAATTATTTTTAGAATGTATTTTTCAGTACTAAAAGTTATATTGTAGTACTAAATTCAAAATTATTACTTACAAATTTCGGACCTCGTGTAGTACAAGTGACTGCTAAAATACAATTTAGCCATAAAAGTTTTACTAATGCTTTTCTAATGTGATCGTTATGTCGGGAAATGGTATTTATTTTAATCCTTATACGGCCAATAGCTATTATCAACGTAAATTCTTCAATATTCGCCCAAACACAACTTTCAACTTTACAAAATGATTGTACAGAATAGAACGCTGTGCTTTAGTGGAAATTGAGGGGTTGTATTTAATACTTAAGTGAAGCTAACAGTTTAGCTTACACGGTCAATCATTTTTATTTCTGTAAGGAGACTATATAATTACCCGTCAGCACCTTATACTTCTCTGACAATACATTACGGAATGCAGAAATTTAAAATTGTTTATGATGTTTGCGAATATATATATATATATATATATATATATATATATATATATATATTGTTACGTTTTATTACAAAACAAGTAATAAACGTTGTTAATAAGAGTTTTTTTGTATTGCAAAATTAAACACACACAAGTTTCACACTTTTTATCACTGCACAATTTATTTAACAATGCATAATACACTTGCTTAATTATTCCTAATTACTACTCACAGTATGCACTGATAGCGTCACTGTTCTTCAGATAACACAGTACAATAATTCACTCACGGTCTCTGAACTTCACAAAAGACGGCACTGCACTGTCTTAAACATGGCACTCTAATGTTACTTACAGAGTCACGGCAAAACACTGTTCTTCTTATAAAAACACTTTACCGTACTGCACTAAGTCGCACTGTAGCACTGATGTAATCATCAAGACAACTGAGAATAAACTAAACCGTCGGCCGATTTGCACGTGCTAATATAGAGGGGCGGCAACATCAAAGGGCGTTGTCTCGAAGGTACTGGACTAATTAGTCTAGAACCTACTGGCGTCAGCAGTCCCTCGGTCGGCTCCCTTTCATCTCCCTCGCACCTCCCAAATACGCGACTTTCTCTGCTAATCCTTCATGTATTTAATTTTCGCAACAATATATATATATATATATATATATATATATATATAAACACATAGGCATATATAGTTTTGACTGGACCTCATTTTCGTCATCTCCATTTGAAGGAATATTTCGAAAATCATGAGTACAACCTCAATAGCTGATTCCCCCAAGACCGGCATGCGCTTCCTAGCTACACATTCCTCACGTTCTAGTCATCCGACTATCACGAGTCTTTAGAAAACACGATTACATTTTGAGCATAAACGATCTAATCAGTTATGTAGTTAATAGTTCTTACACGCCTATAGTTGATTATACCTCAAAAATCACTTCTAATTAATTCTTGTCGTAGTCCTATAGTTTCAACCGTTAAACTGTAGGAGCCAATGCAATTACTTTTCTCAGATAGAAGCAGATTTGATCTTCGACTATTTGTATAATACTGTTTACATGAAAATCGCCACTCCCAGGAAATACACTATGAGGTCTAGATGTCAAAGTTTACAATTTGATTGAATAAAGTAATGAATCTTTACAAAGTTAGTGTGCAGAATTACCATAAGGCAACCGATTTTATATATTCAAAGAATGTCGTTTTACTCCCAGAAACAAATTTTTAGTTCCACTATGTGGCAAAACATTCAACATTCCATTTGAGAAAATTATGTAAATACTAAGTGTTCTTTGCCTGACATTAAACAATTCTTAATTCAAGATTCGTATCACGATTAAGAGTTATTGTAAAAACGCATTTTAACTACCTAGTTGGATTCCATAGTGAGTTAAATGAGAAGAGCGATAAGAGGCAAGGATGTCGTCGCGTAGATACCAGTTGGAGACGACTAGGCTAGTGCTACATCTGAAAAGGACATAGCTTGCATTGCCAAGTGGATAGATTTATCACGTAGAAGACCGGGATGGTTTGCGCTAGGGCGAGAGCATACTGATCAGCTGATTAGCAAGCACTAGCAACGTCTCAGATCCGCTTTCTCCGCTCTCAAACGACGCAATTATATAGAGACTTATGGGCATGAGGGGGAACTTTAAATTAAATCTTTAGGAGAATAACAATTACTGGATAATAGATCTAGAAAATCTGGAAAACAAATAAGTTTCTTAATGTGCCCTATTATGGACCTCTTAATAATGTAAATGGAAATAGCAATATTTTTTCGTTTCTCCTCCATTTGGAATATACATTATGTATATACAGTTTTTTCTTTACAGAATTTTCGCCGCATCTCGTTTCTTTCCATAATTATCTTTTTACACTCGCTATTCAAACCAAGAGATCTTTTTCATCATTATTCTTTCCCCCAATATTTCACGAGATTTTTTAATGTATCTCTCAACCTTCCCTGCCTTTCTCTTCATACAGGATTTCCTTATTCCTTTACTAGTACTGGTGTTGTCGGCTCTACCTATAACACAGCTATATTTTGTCCCCAGCATTCTCATCCTTCGTGACATGATCATTTAGCTACAGCCGGGAAATTACTTGAACTGCAGCCAGCACTCCTTTAGTTTCGTGCATATGAAATGTGGCTAGAATGTCAAGGTGAAAATTAAAGTATAGTCTATTTAGTTGCTTGTACATCCATCCAGAGTTAGCCATGTTCATTGTGACCATGACCATCACACTCCATTTCATAAAAAACTCTACAATTTGATACTCGTTGTCATTGGTGAGCACATGTTTGCTGTATTGTCCAATAGCAGGTCCAATAGATGACTTCTTGCCTATGTGATCATTGGAATCTACCAGCAGTAGCATTGCGTTGCAAATCCGAATTTTATAGCACTCCTTGGACTGCGTGGCATAGAAATATTCCTAATGTTCTACTGTAGAATGATTTCACTGGATTCCCATAAGGGGACCAAAATGTAATAACAAAAGTTACTCTGATAACAAAATAAAATCGTTTTCTATTATACGGGTATGTATGTTTGGAAAAACAAAAAAAAAAACAAAGGGAAAATATCGCGATTTTTCAATACGGGTTTCTCTACAACTCCCATTTCTATTCGTCTCTAAAAATTTTATTAAAAACCCTGAAGTCCAATGTGGGTTAGCCATAATATTCATACTAGGTTAAATAAAATTCGTGTAAGCGTGAAAAGAGGGCAAACCAACAGAAACCAAATCTAAAAAGTCTAACGTGTGTATCGTTATACAGTATATGCATATACATTGTAGCCACTGTCTGTAAATTAGGTTTTTGACGAAAAATGTAAGTTACTTTATCTTTAAAGAAACGTACATTTTTCATCAAAAACTCAATTTACAGACAAAGTTTAGAATTGTGTGCTTTATATATATATGGGTGTGTGTTAGCCACAGAAAAAATCAAAACAAGTTATCGATAACATAAATTATTATTGTGAATGATACAAGCACCCTATGTACTTCAAAATAACATTGTGTTTTATTTATTAACGACCATTCTGTCCTACTAAGGCTAATTGGGAGATGACAATGTAAAACATCAGATAAGTATTACATTATTTGCAAAATTACTGCCTATGAAACTATTTTACATTATTATTCGGATACTAATTTCAAATATAAAACAAGGGAGGTGTAAGAAGAAGTATTAGCAAAACATGTTTTCTCATTGATCGAACCATTTGCGGGACAAACCCGTACAAGGGACTGAGCTTCTAGGAATAGCTAAGCATTCTAAATATGTGAAGCTGGAATGGCGAGCAGTGCTATGTCGGATTGAACAATGGCAAAACTGCGTGAGAAGTATGCGATCAGAAGAACGCCAAGACCGCAGTATCTCTTGCTGTAATCATGAAAGACGTTAATGATTCTCTGGAAGAAATTTCCAATTTTTTTTCTAAGCCTAGAGGTATGCGAGAGGTAAGCAGGCAGGTTGCTACACTTTGTCACATTCCAATCGCTTAACTGTCCTTTATAATAACGTAATCTCTACAAATTATTACTCTAATAGCTGAAGATATAACTAAGGAAGCTATTGCCTACTCATTAGAGACATCGCTAGTGAGTGATGAGCTCATTAGAACCTTCCATTATTGCAATATAAACATCATTGGCTAAATTTTGATGAATTCATAAATCACTAACAGCAATGTATATATATATATATATATATATATATATATATATATATATGTGTGTGTGTGTGTGTGTGTGTGTGTGGACGCTGTTACTGGAATAATTAATTTATCCAATTCAAAACAAAAACAAATGGCTTGCTCTTGACTCACTACCATAGAACTTGAATTATAAATTCCTATATCTCCTTCGGTGGCATTCTTTCACCATACCAAGTTTTACATCTAGGTTCACCTAAAATTGTAATAATATCTCCACCACGTCGGATAGCCATAGTATGTTTTCGTCAGTCCAATACACAAATAGTTTATAAATGGAGTTTTTAACTGGTTTTTAAGTATTGAGGCAGTCTGTCTACAACCGGTGCGAGATTTAGCCGTAATGAGCTTGATTGTTAATCTAATGGAAAAAAAAAACCAGATCAAAAAACAATATAACTACCCTCAACTCCCCCCCCCAAAAAAACTGAGTAAATATTAAAGTAAAAAAAGATGAAGAAATATAAAGCTAAAATGAAGGACCAGCCTTCCAAACGTCGGAACAATGTGGTCAATTGAACTAGTTTAATATTGAATTTTAATTAAAACAAACAAATGAAAGGATGTAAGATAATGACTTGGCCACATCTTGGCTTGCCTTAATCCTGACGATGTATAGCAAAAAAAAAACGTTCACAGATGACCCATTACAAGACCAACGTGCAGGCTGGTTTATAGTTGAGGATCAAGAGTCTACACGGACGTAGGGGAATCCCCTCATGAGTACAATCTGACTCTGATTTCCGTTAAGAGTAATTTGCTAACTGTAGGAAACAGTTACGATTATATGAGTATAATAATATGATGAAGAGATCCGTGTGATTTTATGGCCGGTACAGCATCTTAACCTCCCATATTTGTGTGCGCTTTGAGTTAACCACTTTGCAGATTTTAGTTAAAACCTTTTAACACAAGTGTCTATATATGTTAATAGTAATCTTTAACCATAGAATATTGAAAATGATTCTGTTTTTCGGGGTTGTATAAGAATAATCAATTGGTGAATGAAGAATAAATCTTATTTTAATAGGTTAAAGTATTCGATTAACAATTGATTTTAAACATTCTCCAATCGAATGAAAGTGAGGATAATTTAAACTATTCTTATTTTAATTGCAATCATGATTGCTGATTCAAACATTTTATTAATCTCGATTCGCAAATGGAAATTTTATTCATAGCTAACAAACAAATATTCATTCATTGACACTTTTGACAGTCGTAACAGCCTAAACCTTTTGGGGAAAATAAGAGAAATAGAAAGCGGACAACAATCCATAAAGGGTTGAAGCATGGAGCCCGTGTAACGCAACACTGAAGTGCATATAAGCGGCTCTTGCATCCAGTGTTTTCTACTTCCGAAGAATTTGGTTATTTCATTAAATTATGAAGACTCATGATAATTCAACGTATTTATAATTATCTACAATCGTTTTCAACAACTTCATCCTACTCCATTCTCTCATCATATAATCATCACACCCAGCCCTATCGCACCCATTATTATTCATCAACTTTCCCTCTCTTAATCATCCTATAACAAAACCACTAAGCTTAATTATCACTTTGTATTATCAAAAATTACTCACTCTCGTATTCGCTCCTTCAATATAACAATTATTAGCATTCCTAGAACTTCTCCAAATGCTTTCATTCCATACCTCTTACTATTTTGCATCGTACTATATGTAGTACTTTTGAAAAGAAAAAAGTTAGAAGGTTAACTTTTTGTTGTGGTTAATTGGTTATCTTTGGCTACAAGACACTGGGGCGCACCGGACCTTCCCGGTGATAAAAAAAAAAAAGTTAATAAAATAGCATAACATTATAACCAAATTATATTATTCCTGAAAACTTGAAAAATATGAATGCAACGTTAATGAAGATACATTGAAAAAAAAAGTTCCATTAACTAAAAAAAAAGGGTGGTACCCTGTAGATAACCCATCCCAATTAGCCTTAGTTGCAAAAAGTGGACGTTAATAAATAATAATAATTAACTAAAAAAGTACCTAAGCCCTGGTCATTAATGCTGACAGTTTTCAAATAACATTTTCACTGTAATATGAACATTATTGTTCACTCCATGCTACCCAAAACGTTGCTATGCGCACCACAAGGTGATACAAGGAATAGAGTGAGACCCTTGCCTGATGAAGCAAGTGAGTAGCTGTTGGTATTACAAAATGGGAAGAGCATTGATACCGACCATGGAAAACGGTTGAGGATGATTCCAGAAACACTTGACCCAGCACTGTGAATATATATATATATATATATATATATATATATATATATATATATATATATATTCAATTTTCCCTAAGGCCGTGGTAATTTTTTTTTTTTTGTACTCATTTACTGTGATTTCTAAAATATGTTTGTGTAATTTGGTCAGGTTAGAAATCACATGACCTCCTTTCCTAGAGGAATGCCACTATGGTAAAAGATTATCATGATAATGCTGGAAGATATGATGAATTTAAAATATTTGAGATGGTATAGCGAGTGGGTAGTGGAAGATGAAGAAGGCACTAGATAGCTATTCATAACGATTTAAATGGAAGTTATTGTGTAGGTGGAGTTATCAACGCTGTGATTTTAATAATGAAGTTCTTTTCCTCTCATATGGCATTACTTTTTCTTAATATTATTATGAAGAATAACAATGAAAAATAATGTTGCACGTTGTTTATTCTAATATATGTTTATTTTATATTTAGTTACAACAAATTTTGTTTTATCCCCCCCCCGTTTATTAGTACATAAAGGGTAGAATAATTTTAATTTCTTTTATACGTATATATGTAGTAGTGTTCATGGTTTTGCATTTTTCTTTACAGCATTGTTTTTTTTTATTTTTCTAATCTATTGACATTTCTTGCCTATACTACTCTAATTACTCAAATATTCTTTTGAAAGCCCACTCTTACAATATCGAGAAAACATTGTTGTCGTGTACTCCTATAAACAGTTATAAACGAATTGAGTTAATATATATATATATATATATATATATATATATATATATATAGAGAGAGAGAGAGAGAGAGAGAGAGAGAGAGAGAGAGAGAGAGAGAGAGCGGGAAGTACATTTTTATAACCCTTTTATACTTTTTTAACCCAAAAGGTTGGTTGAATAGTTGATAATAATAAGTGTCAACGAAAACCAGAGCTTTAGTGTTTTACCACAAAAGATTTAATAAATTTTAGATTTAATAAGTGAAAAACTTTTTTAGAGTTCGAGACTTCAATTTTAGTAACACAGAGTGTAGTTAGGGAGACCTCAGATCTGTGGAACATTATTATCAATATAATTTAATTTATTATCATTCATTAAACTGTTTTATTACAGAGGCACTTGAGATATCGCAACCATATGAATACCTCCTAGAGTGGACATTAGATTTCGTTCCCTGCAGTGGTAGAACGTTTCCCTCCCATACGCAGTAAACAAGAATCCCATTCTAGCACAGATTTGATAATGCGTCTGAACTTTAAATATACAAATTACTATTAATCTGTCCTTATTACTACTTATCAAAGCATAGAGGAACCCACAGCACTGGGAAATAACTAGAATTGAGACTTTCGAACGGCTTGCTTAATGAAGGTCGTTCACTAATGAACTATTGCCGATGAATGTCTCTTACTGAGTAATTATCTGGAACTAGACCGGTCTGTTCACGTCCAGAATGTTTCCACATGCCTTGCCATACCAGAGGATTCAATACTTAGTTCTCGCGCGTCGAAAAAAGTGTAATTAAAGGCAATTTAATGACCTGCACTCCTAAAGTAATTCAACTTCTTCTGAGAATTGTTAACAATTATTGTCCATAACTTTTATAATAATTGAATACCGTGATTACATAACTGTAAATAATAGGCCAATTAAGTAGGGGCTTCCAAAGAAAAACATTTCTTGAGAAGCTCTGGGAAAGAACAGAACCATGTTTAGCTGCTGTTAGATGCGTCCCCTTTGTGAATGCGATCCATCAAGTTGTCGTAATATATATATAAACATAAAATGTAATTAAATAAATAAATGAATATTAATGTATGACTAATGTTTCTATAATTGCCATGTAAGAATTTGTAAATATGACTTGTTGATTATTGGTTACTGTAAAATAACTCAATTCTTTATATAAATGTAATTCATATCACATAATCATAAGTAACAACAATAAACAAAGCACTATTAATTGATCTATGGTGTTTCTCATCTTTTGCAATTTACAACTACTGCTTCAAACAACGTCATTTGTTAGAATATTCGATATTTCTTCGATGCGGCGAATATCTATCTCTAGTTGTGCTTTTTGATGAATTCAGTCAACGCACACAGCCAATGTGATATGGCTGTAAGCTAACTCCGTCACGCAGGGGCTTCGTAAACTAAGCATATTTCCCGCGTAAAGTTATACATTAGAGAAATCTCCATACGAGTGTCGAACAGTTACGGAAACGGCCGGACTAGCTTTCGGCGGAAACGAATAGAAGCGACCATAACTCGTACGTTACACTTAATAAAAATGCAAATATCTCGGTTAATATTCAAGATAGAGAATAAATGTATAACAATATTTATAGTAAATTTAATTTTCAATAAGATTGGTTCTATACACTTTTTCGATCCGACGTATAGTAACGGAGATATTTCGAAATTTCCTCCTCGCACTGGTCCAATTTCAGCCGTTAACGAACTTGACCTTTCTTTTTACATAAAACGATTAAATACCGAGTTTACTGATGATTAAATAAAAATTGTAACCACTAGAGTGTTAACAGACAAATATATATATATATATATATATATATATATATATATATATATATATAGATATAGATAGATAGATAGATAGACACATAGATAGATATAGTTTTGACGGACCTTATTTTCGTCATCTCCTCGGTAGGATCAATGGACGTTTGAAGAAATGTTTCGAAAATCGAGCCATGAGTACGACCTCAATAGCTGATTCCCCTTAAGGGAAATCTGCTAAAAGATGAACGAGAGAGGCAGCTTTAAGCACAAATGATTCTTTTAGCAGATTTCCCTTGAGGAAAATCAGGTATTGAGATCGTACTCATGACGCGATTTTCATAATTTTTCGTCAAATGTCCATCGATCCTACCGAGGAGATGACGAAAATGAGGTCCATTCAAAACTGTATATATATATCAAATTACTCCACTACCTATAGTAAATAGTTTTTAATAAAATTAATATTTTATATTCAGATATATTTCATTAATTGTTCGTCTTTCCAGTCTAGAATAACGATTCAGCGTAGCGAAGTTGGCTGCCCTGTTTGTTTACAATTCAGACGCTTTCCGTTGTAAATATTATTAACTTGTAAACTGACTGAATGATTTCTTATTACCGTTTGTATTTATTCCCTTATCGTCAGAAGTTTCCGGATAAGTTCGGCCGTTTCCGTAACTGTTTGGAACTCGTGTAACCTAACCTTTCTCTGTTCTTGCCTTCTAACCTTTTACTTTGTGAGATATATGCAAATACATTCTGTTCATGCCCCCCCCCCCCATATTCAAGATGGTGTTGTGCTGCCGGTATGTAGATTTCTCTTCTGTAAAACTTTACGTGGGAAATCTGCTTAGTTTACGCAGCCCTTGCGTGATGGACTTTTTAGTCTCGACACGGCCTATGCAAAGCTGACATCTGAGGAATTCATTTTACTTGCTCTTGGAATGTGTTCCACGGCTGGTCGCATCTATTGATGTAAATTTCAATATCTAATTACTTTATACCTACTCTTCATGCGTAATGTTCCTTCTTTACCTGTCGTAAGTTTGTTGTCGGCAGTCGGTTCTCAATGTTCGTCATACATACAATTTTGTGATACTGTTCTCTTATGGAGGAAAAAATAGTGGGAACGTTGAGTAGCTTTTGTGATTCTGGTGCTCTCTGGGAACTATGGCAAACTTTTCCTAGAGTCTTAAAGAATAAACATAAATTAATACTTAACCGACCCCTTTTCAATGTTCAAGGCAATATAAATCATAATTACTGATAGCATTCAACATTCTTCAGAATAAGTAACACTAAAAGTTTCTGTTCCACCAAAATTCCTATAAGTAATATCAGTATTATCAAATAATTTCTAATAACAGCATTATTATAAATACTGATTTAAATTCTACTAATTTAACAAAAACATGGCAATTCCATGGAGCAGGCATAACAATAGGGGGATTCCTGATTACATCGACTTATCGCTAGTAATAAGATTAGATACTAGAACTAATTAAGATCTTTCTACAACTTATTTCCTCCCTCTGTTGTGCAAATTCGCAATTTGTTTTGTTAAATTATTTATTTATAAATATAAAGCAGTAATAATTTTCTAATAATTGTCAAAATAAATAACATGGTTAAATGTTTATATAAAGGGTGACTCAATTCAGATTTAAATGACGAAAGCTTGGTAATAGGGGCGGGGTGCTCCTGATCTAAAATCCTTTAAGTAAATGTTTGGGGAAAAATAAGGTAGTAATGCAATATCCCTTTTTTTTTATTTTACCCCTGCTCTTTACTACCACTTCTGTATCGTCCAAATGAATAATGTGATTCATATAATACATATAAATATATAATTAGTTAGTGCTATTTTCGTTCTATTTAGTGCAGTGGTTAGCACACAATAAAATTATTTTTTCCCGCATTGTAATATGTTTATATCGTGAGGTTACAAGCAAAACACACCAAGTCAAAAAACATGATTTTGAGAAAACGCTGCTCAATCATATAACTTTTAGCTTTTTGAGTACTAACGTTATTAAATCAAATTAACTTGAACCACTGGCGATCTTAGTGGGTTTCAAAAATAAAATTTCATTTTTCTTGTCAAGAAGCAATAAAAATACGATAATCAGTAATTTTGACTTGTAACCCCACGATATGATTTTTATTCAACAATAATGAAGATAATAGGAGTTTCAAAAAAAAAAAAAAAAAAATTCATTCTTATGATACGAAAAATCAAATTTTACAGATGTGTGCAAGAAATCCATATTAGTTCTTTTAATTCGAAATCAAAATATTAAGTTAGGGGCAATATCATACCTAATAATTTAGATTCACCATCAATTAATTCAACGTTAAATTACTATTAGAGATAAATATGCAATACACTTCACTTTAGGAATTTATGATTGAAGAATTAAGAGATGTTTTAATTCGATTACAAGAGTTTCTGTTGCTAAGACGACCTTAATCCATCAAATTTCATCTCTGAGATACAGCAATAAGCGAAGACGTGTTTAAGATTCTAATATATGACCAAACTCATTTTTTTTATGTCACTGGATGAACTTGTAAGGCGGCAGCTCAGTGTCAAGGAAATAAACATGTCGATCAATCACTTTCATATTCTGACTCATTCTATCCTATCTTTTTTCTTTTTATTTTTTAATAAATTACAGACATGGGCGC
This sequence comes from Riptortus pedestris, assembly GCA_019009955.1. Lineage (NCBI taxonomy): Eukaryota > Metazoa > Arthropoda > Insecta > Hemiptera > Alydidae > Riptortus > Riptortus pedestris. The sequence goes on from CM032228.1 coordinate 120,620,154, forward strand.
TCAGTCTAATACAGCCAAAGCCATCCATTATGATTTTTTAGATACTTTAACAATGCATGTAACAAATAAAGGATAGTCAATTATTTTTTTCTATATTCTTATTTTATTTTTTTCTATATTCTTATTTTATTTTATACATTCGAATGGAAAGATGTGGAGCCCTGAGACCAATATAAATTCCCATTGATGTCCCTAGAGGTCAAAAAGAACACATTTCAAGACATCTTTGAAAAGTGAGCATCTTCCTTGTGGGATTAGAAAGGTTGAAGAGACAGAATCTCACTGTGCCTAACTATTACGACAAATTAGTACTAGGTGATTTGATTGCCCACGTAAGTAGGGGAAAATATTAGAGAACAACAGGTTAGGACGGCGAAAATGAGTCGATAAGAATAACATGAAATAAAAATTTGTGAATATAAGTGTTCATAAGAGAATGTAGCCGTTAAGCACCTAACAGCATTAGTTGGTGTATGAATGTTGAACTGTTCAACTTTCAGCTGTTGGAGCGAATTACATCTGATTTTCCTCCAAAACATATTGAAAATTAATCTAAACTCATGAACATCAGGAGAGACTTAAAATTATCATATACAAAATCATACATATGCATGGGAATTGAAACAAGGAAGAAGATAATCTGAAAATTTAAACACCTGTTAATACCTACCCTATCTTGTTTCCCGGCTAATATTCCCTCGGCAAAAAAGTTGAACACATTTTAGGGTCAGTATTTTCGTACTAACCCCAGAAGGGTTTGATTGGTATATACCCGTATATATATATATATATATATATATATATATAAAATTGTAACCTCTGTCTGTACATTGATTTTTTTCGCGAAATTTCACGATAACTTTTCGTTTCACATGTCATAGACACCATAACTGCATTTTGTTTCTTTGGTGTCTGTTTGTTTGTTTGTTTGTTACCTTTTCACGCATAAACGGCTGAACCGAATTTTATGAAACTTGGTATGTATATTACTACTAGCCCAACTTAGACTTTAGGCTATATTAATATTCTCTCAGATGAACAGGAGTGGGGGTTATAAGGGAGGCCTGAAATTAAAAATAGCGATATTTCGTTTCCTATTGCTTTTTCAGCAAATATGCACATAACAAAAGTTGTTTATTTTGTTATTTAGAGTAACCTTTGTTATATGCACTTTTGCCGTATACGGAAGCATAAATGAGTTATACGCTATCAACTAAAGCGGGAGTCCACAATTTTATTTGGCACTAAAGACTCAACCGAACTAAATAAAACACTCGATATTTGTATTAGCACTAACGCCTTCCTTATAATAAGTCATACTAACATTTCTAGGGACGGGCAGAAGTGGGGGTTATAAGGGAGGCCTGAAATTCAAAATAGTGATATTTCGTTTCCTATTGAGGTTTCGGCAATTATGCACATAACAAAAATTGTTTATTTTGTTATTTGGTTTAACTTTTGTTATATACACTTTCGTCGTATACCTAAGTATAAATGAGTTATACGTTAAAAACTACTAATTCAAATCTATGCAGAATGCACAGGAAATGGGAAATATGACAATATGGAGGACAGTGAAGTCTTTCATAAAAAAATAATTGTATTATAAACAAATCCACAGAAACGACGGGTATTTACTCTAAACACTGGGACGGGTAAATGTCAAAACATTGTGCAAAGTAAAGCCTTGCCAAAAACATACTATCACCATTCGGCCTCAAATGAATTCCTGAGCGAAGCCGGGTATCTGAGCTAGTATATATATATATATATATATATATATATATATATATATATATATATATATAAACTAGGAATTGCATTTTGAATTTTATTACTATTTTTTTGAAATTATATATATATATATATATATATATATATATATATATATATATATATATATATAAAATTGTAACCTCTGTCTGTACATTGATTTTTTTCGCGAAATTTCACGATAACTTTTCGTTTCACATGTCATAGACACCATAACTGCATTTTGTTTCTTTCGTGTATGTTTGTTTGTTTGTTTGTTACCTTTTCACGCATAAACGGCTGAACCGAATTTTATAAAACTTGGTATGTATATTACTACTAACCCAACTTAGACTTTAGGCTATGTTAATATTCTCTGAGATGAACAGGAGTGGGGGTTATAGGGGACGCCTGAAATTAAAAATAGTGATATTTCGTTTCCTATTGCATTTTCGGCAATTATGCACATAACAAAAGTTGTTTAATTTGTTATTTAGAGTAACTTTTGTTATATACACTTTTTTCGTATACATATGTATAAAGGCGTTATACGTTAAAAATGATAGAGGAAGTCAACAATTTTATTTGGCACAAAAGACTCAACCGAACTAAACCAAACTCGGTATGTGAATTAGCACTAACGTCTTCCTTATAATAAGCCATTCTAACATTTCTAGGGACGGGCAGGAGTGGGGGTTATAAGGGAGGCCTGAAATTAAAAATAGTGATATTTCGTTTCCAATTGGGGTTTTGGCAAATATGCACATAACAAAAGTTGTTTATTTTGGTATTTAGTGAAATTTGCTCAACAATTCTTTGGAACTACAAGGTAACTCACCGGGAAAAACTAATTCAAATGTATGTTAATATTTTGTGCTTAATAATTCAAATCTATGCATAATGCACAGGAAACGGGAAATATGACAATATGTAGAACAGTGAAGTCTTACATAAAAAAATAATTTTATTATTAAAAAATCCACAGAAACGACGGGTATTTAAACTAAACACTGGGACGGGCAAATGTCAAAATATTGTGCAAAGTAAAGCCTTGCAAAAAAAATATCATCACCATCCAGCCTCAAATTAATTGCCGGGCGAAGCCGGGTATCTGAGCTAGTATATATATATATTTACACACATATGCTGTGGTTTGTCACAGCTCTGAAGACCGTTGCTTGAGCTGAAAACAGTGCGATCAGGTTTCTTTGATACATAACTTGTGAAAGAAGATAAAATATTTACTTGGAATAATATAATTAAAAATTCCTTGATTGCTCAGAAGCTATTTTGCAATTGTTTTATCAGTCATCGTGAGAAAACTGGTATAAGGTAATAAATGCAACGAAAATGTAAGCGTTATGATAACACTTTATTTAGTGGTTGTACTTGTACGGAATGAAACAATTTTAACAAAACAAACAAGCTTATTTATTTTCTATTGAGATTTATTTATTATGCGACACTTTCATTTTCACAATCTAAGTATGGATTTAAAGGACGGTAATGTTCAATGATAAGTAAATGTTACTGTTATTTGTTATTAACAATATTTAACGTTTCCACTTATTTTCAAATATGTTTGTATATTTGTACAGACAATGATTTGGATTATTTATATATAAATGCTAAAATGCACTTTTATCCCGAATACATTATATATCCATTTTAAAAACTTTAATGAATTAATTAAAAATATAATGTACAGTATCTAATCTTGATATCTAGTTTACCGACATTATTTTGAGAATACAATGATCACAACAATAAAAATTTAAACTTTCGAAGGGCACATTTTATTTTTGGAAAAAAATATTATTAAAAAGAATTTCTTCTAGCTTATTTCTCTTCTAGTGATATACTATCAGTAAAATTTAAATTACATAATGCACTTGTTTCGTTAGCAGGGACTACTTTTACAAAGACCTTAAAAGAATGTAGTACGCTTAAGGGGTAACTCTAACGTTTCATGTTTAATAGAAAGGAAAGGGCTATATTTAATGTCAGCCCTTACTAGATATATGTTCTAGCTTATCGGATACACATAAATATCAGCTGATTGAAAATTCTAACGTCGTCTCTATTGCTAGCAGGTTGATTCTTATAGCCACCGCCAGGCGGCAGAAGGTGTGTTGTAACAGTTACTGTGTTGCTCACACCTACTTCATGTTTATACTTATAGTTTTAGCAGATTTCCCTGCTTAATTTTAACAGAAATCAGCTATTGAGGTTGTAATCCATGACGCGATTAAAATTTCTTCAAATGTCCATCGATCATACCCTATATATATATATATATATATATATATATATATATATATATATATGTATGTATGTTAACGCTCTAGCGGTCGCAAGTGTTGTTTGATCGTTACCAGCCTTGATATATATTTTTCAGTTTTCAGCCTTTAGCAAATTCCCACTCCTACCCATGTCATATTAATAGTAAGCTGATACATCATGAACCACTTCATTCCAAATTTAAATACCAAATATTGTTTTCATTGAACATCTACTTTGTGAGATATATGCAAATATGTTCTGATGCTTCCTCTTCTTTTGTCCTTGGACTACTAAAATTTGAGTGATTGAGATAAAAATTATTCTGATTCATGATAAATTACAGTACTTGATATAGTAAATAATTTTCGATTAAATTAGTGTTATATTCTGATATATTTCAGTAATTGTTTTTCTTTTCTGTGATGAATATTTCTATCTATCTGTTCAGCACTGAGAGGTTGACAGACCTGTTTATTTACAATTCAGACGGTTTCCGTTGGGAGGTTATTGATATTGACTGAAAGATTTTAGAGGTCCTCATTGGCGTTTGTATTTATTCACTTAATATCCACGGTGGTGTTAAGTGTTCCTGGTATGTAGATCAATTGTAAAACCACGTGGGAAATCTGCTTAGCTTACACAGCCCTTGCATAACGTACTTTTGTTATTATTTTTCTTGAGGGTTCCTTTCAAATACAATAATCATATTCCACCCATAAGGCCATAAAAACACAACTCAAAACTAACATTTGAGAAAATCGATCTCAAAATTGTATTCTAAAAGTCATTTATATTTCCTCATGTTAAATGAACGTTAACATAATGTGAAAATGGTAAGACTCCATTTTTCGCAAGATTTATCTTAGTATTGGAATGAGGTTGTTTCTAATATAAATATCATCACTCTATTAAATTTTATTTATTAAAGTCATGCTTGTTGTAAATGCTATTTATGTTAAGAAGGCTAAAATTAGGAAGGCTTCTTTCCTTTAACATTTGCCTGAACAAACATTTAATCTATATTTAACTATAGGAAATTTTAATAATATTTAAATTTTTACTGTTAATAATCGGGGTTTCCTTCATTTTTACCCAATATTAGAAATGAAAAAGCAGTGGTCTTTTTCTTTCACGATCACTCACGGAAGCAGAATAAAAACCCGTGTCGTTGTGAGCAATTCGAATTTACTTCCAGCAGCCCAGTTTATATATTTTTACTAAGGAGTTTGTTCTATTGCACAGAGGCAGTATAGTCTATAATGTATTGGCAGTCATAACTCGACTAATCGCTGAGTTCATCTCACAGGCGCTTTCGATTCGTGGCCACCATTTTTAAGTCTGTCTAAATTATAATAGGTCCGGAAGTTGAATGGTTGGATAGTGATTGTGTTTACGTTAAATGTTTTTTTCTCACTGTGTAGTAGATAGCAGATGTGTACAGATATACTATACATACCGATGTAATCGTTGATCAATTCAGGTAACTAAGACCTCCTCTCATGTCTTATTTGATTTTCCTGTTGGTAAATTTTTTCCCATGCATTTATTTTTTGACCGTTCCTATTTATTATTCATTTGATATATTATTATATATATTGTACTACTTTTATTAAATTAACCTATATCCTTCGATATTTTATCGTCGTTTTTTTATTTTCCCAAGTGGAATTTTTGCAGATTTCCCTTAGCGGAATTCAGCTACTGAGGCCGGCCGGGGATATATTTCTTAGCACCGTTGGTATTTATTCTGCTTAGTTTACGCAGCCCCTGCGTGACGGTCTTTTCTCTACTCATGCGTTCATTGGTGTGAATGAAACTTTCCTCATGTTGTCTTTATTTCTGTATTGTGCAGAAGGAAACGGGAATCCACCCCATGCCCTCGTTTGTTCCATTGGGTCGGGTTTACCCGTTCACGGAACCAATGGCCAGGTATAGCCTATAGACACAACGACAACAATGTCTGTTGTATAGTGGTTAGAATTGCTCTACCATTTCAAATATTTTTATTTATTTTGGCTGAGGTATGCAATGGTGCTTGAAGTGGACATGGGATTGTATCTGTATTTACTACAATCACTAGATGATGCCGTAGTCGGTTTATAACCCATTCTGTATTTAAGGACCAAATGTTAGCAGAGAAGTGGTATAAAGTACATTCGTCTCTATGCTTTAAGTATGGAGGTGCTATTGAGAGGTATAAGTTGTAAGAGTCCTGGCTCATAGTCTTGGAATATCAGCATGCCAAGCACATATCCTTCCCGCTCAGATATTGTCTGCTTAGCCTCTACATTCCTCTTTGTAGGTGACATACTACGTAACAGGCACAACTCATTATTATTCCAACTGACGTTTCGTCAAGTGTTACGACCGTAAAAATATGCGTAAAATGGAATATATTTAAATGTAAGCTAGTTTATGCCTAGCAATGAGTTTGAATGCTTTTTGCTTAACTCCGCGTTAATAACATCAAGAATTATCTTGCATAACCGTTTCCTAATTTCCTAATCCCCTTGATAAATGTTATTAAAATTATAATTGAATAAAGAAGCCGTATATAATGAAAAGTTTAATTTACATTTTGGGGAAGATAGACTCTCTAAATTTTCGGTAGAAAGCAAATTATTAATAATTTGTAGTCATATCTGTCGGTGTATACCGTCGTCACAGGCTGTTGGTATTTATAATTTAATGCAGCACTGGATAAAGGAATATTAATGTGTGTGTACACAATACACACAAGTAGGAATGCACAACAAAATTTTTAAATGAAAAAACTGCAAACAATTGACTTACCTTCCATATTAAATGGCCCCATAAAAATTATTTTGGTCACTCGACCATCTGTGAGAGATTTTTAAACAAACGCGATGTCGTTTCTTACCAAATCTGAAATTTATATTAACTTTGTTCAAATAAACAAAAATCGCCTCTTAAAAATAAAATTTAAATTTACTCTCTCCCGGCTAGCAACTGAAACATAATCCAATATATTTTGGCAAGCTTATTATGTTTTGCTATTTACTTAAATTTGGATCCAGATTTTCATGTCACCAAACACTAATTAAACATAGAATATACTACTACATGTTAATATGTACGTAATGGCTACAGCTATGAATCCTATTTAAATAGTAACTTTAAATTAAAGCGTTGGCTTTAATCTCACTTGGTAAACCTAGAGTGGCTAGCTCGATTCCCGCCTAGGCAATAAGAATTTATTTAGTGACGAACTCATTAAATAAAATGCTTAGTCCCACCCAGGATAGAAAATAGTGGTAACCTGTAGATAACCCGTCCCAATCAGCCATAGTAGTAAAAAGTGGTCGTTAATAAATAATAATAGCAACATTAAACATTTTTGATTTATTCTTAGCAGAATTATAGAGTTCTTAAAAGTAGGCGTCGTGTCCGTCTCATTTATTTCTATATACCTTTCACGTTTTATAATGTGTAGGTCCAGTAAAGTTTTACTGTCTGTAAACATATTTTATGGCTTTTCAACATGAGATTTCCTAGAGAAATTGCTTCATCATGGCATCATAGTGAGGACTACTATTAATCAGTTTATCAAGCATAATAATTTTTGTTTTCATTGTAATTTGGCTATTTAATAGTATTAGAGGTAAGGACTCTTTAATTATTAAATAGTTTTGGGGTACCATCTAGGAGGCTGTGACAATATCATGCTAATGTCTCAACTCTAATTTGGCAACACAAGGTAAAACGTTTTGAAGTAATAATATACAGTTCATTCATAAAGGCGTTCTCTCCAAAACATTTACCATCGAGAGCAAACCGACTCTATTGTCTGAGAGGTGAAAGCTGACTAAATGACCAAGACCAAGGATAAGCAGGAAGTAGTTGGCCAAAGCTATCAAGCCCTAAGGTTTCCAGTAAGGCCTCATAGATACTTATGAGACTATTCAGAAGTTGATTCGACACCGTTAGAATCGGTGGCCTGATAGAGTTATGCCAGTGGACTTTGTTGACTGAAATGCCAGGAGGGGGAGTTAATTGCCCCGACCCGTCAGCCGATGATAAATTGTTGCTATACTTCTGATTGCCTTAACATTTACATTTTATCCCACGGTCATTGTCCTCAGCTCGTGGTGAAAGTAGACACGCATCGTCAATCGTCTATAATTCAAAACGATGTCAGGTAGGGGTCTACTAAGAAACTGAATTCGATTTTTAAAAAGGGCAGGAATCTACAGCGGGAATATTGTACGTCTAAGGCAGTCTACTTTATTGGGGTACTCAAGTAAAAAACAAAGTGAATTCAAATGTCAATATGGAAAAAGATAATAATTTAGTTGGGCCTGTTTTCAAATATGTAATATTGTTTTAATCATGCCAAAAAGATCATAAAACTACTACAAGAAAACTATTTATAAACAATCGTAAAGTAAGTAAGATTCCTAATAGTGCAACTAACTCCGTGGCATTATAGCCCTAAACATTTGCAACAATCTTAAACCATTGCAGTTCTTCTCGCCCCTCAGCCACCACATGCCCTCAACCAGTCCATTCAACCAATTATGCCTTTAGGCTTGACCATAGTCCACCTGGTGACTTGAACATTTTCTTGCTTCTATTTACATTTCTAAGTTTTTGGATTAATTCTAAAAAATAAATTTTGCTTCTCGAAATTCTTAACCCAGGGAGTAGCATTCTTTTATGAATGTTTACTAAAGCAGACACACTTTGAAAATGTCAATATAGGTAAGCCATAGGTATTTCATGTGTACAACAAAAATTATTCTAGTATAATTTGTAGTCCTAATATATTGCACTTCTTTAGTTGTCAAAGCTGATGACGATAACTCTGTCTTTTAGGATTTGACAAAATAATATGTTGATGCAAGAAAGAAGAGAGAAGAATTTCGTAAAAAGCTTCTCGGCAGGGGTACTCGTGCAAAGTCAAGTACGTTCCTGGACTGAGCACTACTGAGCTTTTCATTTTGTGGTACATTATTGAAGTGAAAACTTCTTTAGGCACGTTGTGCACCCCGTAAGGAAGCATTTGCGGGAGAGGAAAAAAGTATGAAATCGCGACACCGCCACCGCCACCGCTAGTACTAAGGTTTAGAAATAAAATCATATGGTATTTTATAACCTAATCATTTGATAGTTTATTTACAATTGAAGTGAAAACTTCTTTAGGCACGTTGTGCACCCCGTAAGGAAGCATTTGCGGGAGAGGAAAAAAGTATGAAATCGCGACACCGCCACCGCCACCGCTAGTACTCAACTCAAAGCTAAAGGAGCTTCTTTTCTTCATAACTCCTGAACCAAATTAGCTAGAGTTTTCGTTCGCATACCATTTTAAAGAGGACAAAACCAGCATCATTTCGTTCACAGATACTATATATCTACCATTTTTACTTTCATAGATATTTTAATCCGAAGTTTAAATAAATTCGAATATTTAAATAAATTCCGATATTTAAATAAATTCGAATCAAAACTTTTTGTATCCTACTTTAGCTACCATGTACCGATTGTATCAGTTTTAGAAATTGGTGATGATGCTGGCAGTGATGATGGTGCAAGAGTTGTTGAAATTATGGATAGAAATTGATTTTTCTGAGTGTACTTAACTTATTTTTGTAAAGCATTTGTAATAATTCTGAAATGTAATTTTTTTCTTTTATGTAAAATAACTGAAATAATTATGTATAGTATTTTATATTGATAAATAAAACAATTCGTGGTACATTATTTTTTTTTATCACTATTATTTTTGTCATTTCATTTTTTCATGTAAAATAGAACATAACTGTTACTTATTGATAAATAACTAAAAATATTTTTAAAATAAGACTTCGTAAAAAAAATTTCTCAGCAATGCCAAAATTGAGCGATCAAAGCTAAAGGAGTTTTCACTTCTACCGGCAGTCCCCTGACTGCTTTTTTTTTTTTTATTTATTATAAACATCAAATACTAATATAAAATAATAGTATTATTCAAAATGTATTGTACAGGTATTCTGTTTTGAAGAAACATTATGTCAAGCAACTTAAAGAGCTACCTAACTAATTAAAATTTTGTTTTTCACAAGAATGACATACATTGACTTTTTGTTTTTTCTTCACTGACAATAGGCACAAAACTGCGACCATGTGGACACAGAACCAGGACATGTAGGGTTTTCCTCTTCTGCACAAGGAATCCTCTTGATTTTGTTTCTTTCTAATAGGGACAGTTGTGAACGGTTCATCAGGTGAGGCTTGATAAGTTCCTGAGCCAAAAATTAGCTTTCGGTAAATCGCCAAAGCACTCGTTCGATGAGCAGAAATCTCGTGTTAAAAAAGAAAAAAAGTTTCACCAGAACTCACTTGATGAGAAAAACACTCACAATAAACCAAAAGACCGTTCCGCGAGAACTCGCACTGTGAGAAAAACACTCACAATATACCAAAAAACCGTTCCGCGAGAACTCGAACTGTGAGAAAAACACTCACAATAAACCAAAAAACCGTTCCGCGAGAACTCGCACTGTGAGAAAAACACTCACAATATACCAAAAAACCGTTCCGCGAGAACTCGAACTGTGAGAAAAACACTCACAATAAACCAAAAAACCGTTCCGCGAGAACTCGCACTGTGAGAAAAACACTCACACTTAACTTTTTCCGGCTGATGAAACTTGACCTGGCGACAGTCAGTTGATGATAATGTTTGGGAGTCAACGAGGGTAGTAAGAGAAGGCTACAAGGTGTAGCAAGAGAGAGCCGCATTATCGCCAAAGACGTATAATTATAGATATGCCTTTTTTCATCGGGTTGTGAGTATTTTACTCACGGCGCTAGTTCTGGAGGGTTAACGTTATTTTTCCCACTAATATGTTTCACTGTAAAAACATATTATGTGGGCTCCAAATGACTTCCTTTTACTACTTTTTAATTATTTAAACAAAATATTTACTTCATTTCATTTACATTTTTTTTATTTTAAAAATTATGTATGGAAAGTGTTCCAATCCATCGGATGGGTAACTGCCAAAGAGCATTGTTTATAGTTCTTCATATGATAAACAAAAAAGGTCCTACATAAATGTATCATATCTCTAATACGGACGGAGTTATTAGTTTTTATTTTCTCGCTCTAAACCTGACCTCTTCCCCATAGTCGATTAGGACTAAAGGAGTGCTTAACTTGAAGGTGCAACAGTTCTAAATATGAAATTATAACATTCTAAGTCTAGTCATTTTTGAGTTTTGCGAAGTACGTACGTAAAGACGTCACCTGAAACTAGTCATCATGGGTCCAGGGAGGATCAAAACGGATAATTCAGTTGAAATCTGAAAACCAAAAATTTTCACGACTACGATACTTGCTTTATTTCGTATATTGAAGAAGAGAGATGAAGGATCCTTGCCGAGTAGTGTGATGAATCTCTTTTGCTGAATATTAAACCATCACATCTATCGAGTATACCAGTTCTAAGTTTGCGTAATGTTTTAGATAGTTAGGTTAGTTGTCTTAAATAAGTTTCTGGAATTGCTTTTACTGCGGAGTTGTATCCACGTTTAGATTTTAAGACGGAGAGCAATGGACTTTTTGCACGCGACGAAAATTAAAAACTTCAGGTTTGGAATTTATAAGACAAACATGAAGGAACTCATGAATTTTGAGATGATTTTATTCATAAATAATATTTAATTAAATTTATAAGAATTATAGAAGCACAACATAAGGAAATTTAGATATTCTTTATGCAAAATCATTTGTCGGTACTCTGAAGGAGTAAAATAATGTTTTGATATCAAAGTAATGATTTACCTTACACGCCTTATTGAATTAAATATGCATAATTTTAAATGAATTTGATTCAATGAATTGCTTTAAAACTCTAGAATATGTTATAAATGAATTCCAAATTAAGACATAACCACGACTTCTATTAGACAAGAGAGAAAATAATTAAAACTGCTTGGAAGAGTGGAATGTTTTGCAAAAGATGTGGTACTAGTGCCGCTCGAAGGGGGCCAATGAAGTCGCTACTTTATATTAATATATTCTGATGGAACTGTTATAGTAAGACATATAAATGGACTGGAAAAGCAGCCTGTCGTTTTTTAATGCTCATGCTCTAACCAAAACACTCACACAGGTTCACGCCTATAGGCTCACTCAATATGTGATTATTTTATGAGATCTTCTATTCAAATCGGAACCATTACTGCTCAGCATAATCAGTCTTCCATCGCTGCACAAGCTGTGGACAACATGAAATCGAATCTTCAGATTCTACAAATATACAATGGAAACATTTCTAAGCTCTAAACTGTCTTCATAAAATGAAAGAAAATTGAATGAATTATCCTGAACGAATGCTTATATACCTACATTGAATTCTTATTACAGTCAAACGCGGAAACAAATTTAACAGTTAATTTATTATGTTCTGTTTTTGTGATACTCGGTTAAAATTGATTTTGTGTTAGTTACATATTTATAAAGACTTTTTAACATTCCTTCTTTGCACTTGTATAGTTTATTATTATTTAACGTCCACTTTTTGCAACTCAGGCTAATTGGAACGGGTTATCTACAGGTTACCACCCTTTTCTAGCCAGGGTGGGATTTTAGGATGTTATTTAATGAATTTTGTCACTAAATAATTTCCATTGCCCAGGCAGGATTGCTAAATACAATTTATGTCACTTACGTAACGACAGGCTTGAAGATGGTATCATTGTACAAGAAGCGCTTGCCATATGCACTCAATGAACAACCATTAATGACAGTATCTAACTACAAGTCTGGCAATAGAAGAATTGTATTATTTAATTTGCGATCTTTGCCTTCTGTGATCTTGGTAAATCTAGAAACATGGGTTAAATGCCGACCACAGTAGAGATTTATTGCGTGACGAACTAACTAAAAGTTCGTTTGTACCCCAACTACCCACATAAGGGTGGTCACGTGTAGATATTATTATTTATTAACGTCTACTTTTTGCAACTAATGCTAATTGGGACGGGTTATCTACAGGTTAACACCCTATTCTAGCCAGTAGTAGGTTTGTACTTAGGATGTTATTTAATGAATTCCGTCACTAAATAATTTCCTTTGCCCAGGCGAGAATCGAACTCGCCACACTAGGTTTACCATGTGAGATGAAGGTCAACTTTAGTTTTGACATATGCTTATCGTTGTTTGTTTCTTGAACTTTTATTAGTAGACTTGTTATTTGATTTTTTGTGGCTTTAATTTTTAGTAGTTGGCTAGTTATTAGATTTTCTATTTTTATTAGGTGACTAATTTTCCGTTGTTTTTCTACTCTTTATTTTGTGTTTGTTTTTATGGCTGTTGTTTATTTTGCTTTTGGCCATACTATGAATGTTAAATTAACTCGAGGTTGTGTTTGTCAGCAGGCACTGAGGATGGAGCGTTGACTCCGAAAGTGCACTCTGCATTATAATAAAAAACAGTAGAGGACTTGGCCTTCTTATTGATCCTCATAAATTATATGGTTCAGGCATTGAAAAAGATACATACACAGAAGACTGGAATTACAAAAATATTGGTGAAAGTAAAGCCTTGCATATCAATTACTTTTATTATTAGGATATTCCGAGCAACGTCGGAAACCTTAGCTAATATATATATATATATATATATATATATTATAATTTTTATTTGTTTCCTTCCAATAGTAACCCTATAATAAGGCCGTTAATTTATTTTTTTTTTCAGCAAGTCACCATATCACTTGCATTAGCAGTGTATTATAAATAATTTTTTCTTTTCATTTGGAATTGAAACCCTATCAATTATTTTTGGATTTGGCGTATGTATATATATTTGTTCGTATATCAAGTGTAAACGACTGAACCGAATATGATGAAACTTGGTATATTACCTGTATCCCAACGAATGCTAATATTCTGTTAGACTTCCACGGTTCTTGTCGTCAGTATTGCAATTGAGGTCTTCCGTTGGGTACGGTAGCTAGTGATATATATAATTTTGAACGGATTTCATTTCCAACATCTCCCAGTCAGGGCCAATGGATTTTTGAAGAACTGATTTCAAAATTGTGTCATAAGTGCAACCTCAATAGCTGATGTTTCTGAAACTTGAGGGGGGGGGGGAGAGCTTGCAATGTTTTACCTAAGCTTTAATACTCTTTATGTTGTGAATGTAATCACATTTACTATTAAATTATTTTGTATAACTTGTCAGAACTAGTGAATAATTTGGTTATTTATACATAGCAAAGTTTGTAGTTATTAATATATTTACCATTAATTCTAGAAGTGTTCTTTTCGCAGCAATACTAGGTATCCAAGAATGCTGTGGAGTCCCGTCCTCTCGACACATTTTAGATGTAATGACGGCTATTAATTTCGGATGAAATGCCCTACGAAACAACATACTCTAACGGACTGAAGTGAAACAATGATGACGAGGGACATGTATCCAGGGACTGGTAAACTTTACTAAAGCTATGGAAGGGGATTTCCCCTCAAGGAAAGTCCAGGAATTGGGACGTAAGCAGGAGGAGGTACTGGAGGGGCGGCCCGGAAATCAAAGCCGAACTATTCCTTCTTATTATTACAGCTGTCTTTTGTTATAATAACTATGTGAACAAATAGTATGGTAAGATTAGTCACATTATCTTGTCAGATCACTCCTTAAAAATGCTGTATTTTCCGCCTTAATGTTACGATAATTATAATAACCCTCACTAAGGACAGTTAATGTACAGAACCAATTATGCAATTATACGTCATGTAAGAGCATCAGCTCTTCTTGGGTACAACCAGAATAGCGAATTTCCCTAAAAGGAAATATACTTAAAATATATTCAGGAAATGTGATCGGGGCTAGAAGACAGATGCCCTTGATTAAATGTAGGAGAAAATATCACTCTCTACACAGTAAACTGTTTCTCTGCTGAGTGCATACCAGGTGAGAGCCTCGTTTTCGGTACACTTACTACATATTTACTCTTGACTTACTTCTTTTGGAATCCTTGTTTTCATTTTTAGACTTCTTTTTGGAGAGGAATCTTACATCAGGGAGTTTGAAAACTTTAATGCGCCAAAATGTAATCAGAAAAACTCTAAATTCGCATTTAAGAATAAATGTAAACGTTCAAGCGTCGTATAAAACGCTTAATGAAAACTTCCATTTTTTTTTAATTTGACATCATGAGTAAGAGAGGGGATTTACTGAAGACTGAAAACTACAAAATCCAAATATCTTTGTTAATATTCAAAATGTAATACAAAATTTATTTATATACGTTATATAAATGGTTTTGTATGGACCTCATTTTCGTCGAGGATGGATGGAGATTAGAAGAAATGTTTGAAAATCTCCTCTTGAGTACAACCTCAATGGCTGATTTCATTAAGGGAAATATACTTAAATTACGACTGTAGTACATACAATTAATATGATAATTAGATAATACCATAAGTCATAATAATGTTAAAAATTAAATATATAGAAAAACGTATAGAAAGAGTGGAAATGGAAGAGATATGATCGAAATGACCAGCTAGAATGTAGTTGGAATACGCCATTCAGGGATAGAGAGTGGTAGGTATCAAGCCCAATTCAGACCTATAAACATTGCTTCTCCTGTTAAACGAGTATTTTCCCCTTAACATATTTCTAGTTGTATATTAACTCGTTTTAAGGCGTAATCGGTGAATGTGCTAATTACATTTTGTGGAGAGCTATTTATTTAATTATTGCATCATTTTTGTCATCGATATGGACAATTCAACGTTTGATGATTACATGCTTTTATACAAATCAGCAACCATTCTGATAACCCTGAAATTACTTGCCAGAAATACTATTGCATATTAGCTCTCCGAATGTTTCGATATGGAGGGAATGCAAAGAGAGAGAGAGCGCCAGCTAGCGGAGGTAATAGAGAGACCGGCTTCCTTGATTTATTGTAATTGGGATAAGCTGGTCCATCCGAGAAATATATAGAGCTGTTTGTGGAGGGACTCGTTGCTCCTGCTGTTTTTATACCTAGCCCTGATAAATAATACACAAATACAGGCGGCGTTTTTCTTCCTTTCCCCTGACAAACCGATAAATATTCCTCCGAGCGTCCTTCCTTGGGCGTCCCGCAGGTAGCCGTTAAAGCAGTGTTGCCTTTAACATACTTTTGTTTATTAAGGTCTACAAAACCCATAACCACTGAACAAAATATTTACCAAGAAGCTTTAATAACTAACTACACTGTATTTAGTAATATCTTCCTTATTTGGATGTTTATTTATTTCCTACAATAAGAAATCTAAACTGCTTCGCAGCTATGAAAAAATATAGGCTGGTTTTAAAGTAAATGAAAAAAAATTAGGACTTTAGCCCAGCCTATTGGCAATTCTTCCACGCTAACTACATACGATTTTTTTTTCGGTTGACATAATCGACCTTTAGGATCTTTAGCCACCTCGAACGAAACTCGAAGGATTCGAGGTGGGAGCTTAACGTAGCGAGTGATCAACTGGACGTACAACCACTTTTAACCAAGGAGGGTCTGGATTGAGTTTAGACTAGTGGTCCCCACTGTAGTAACTAATGTTCTGCCTTGGCGAGCATCGAACCTGCACCTATTTTTACCTTTGGAAATGGTAGATGTACCCAAGCCTTAACCCACTGGCGCAGACTGGCGCCCCCAACGACTACATACAATTAGAAAATTAATAAAATTTCTATAAGCAATGAAGATCCAAGAGAGCGGCTAATTTCAAAATTATTCGAAACAGTAAATAGCATGAGATATTTTATATAATACAAAATGCTAAATCAATTTTAAATTAACTAAACAGGCTTGTATTCACAAATTCTCACTTTAGAAGTATAGTCACTTTTTGTGTAGAATATTTGTTCCTTCGAGTTTCTCAAATACGAAAATAATGTGTCCAAGCGTGTCCTGCCATCTTCTAACAATTATTTCGAGCTGTGCAGTATTTTAGAGTCTTCCCCTTAGAGTAAATCACCTACTGAGGGTATACTCATTATGCGATGATCGAAAAACATTCTTCAAATACCTTTCAAGTAAATTATAAATGAGGTCCATTCAAATTTTTATGTATATAAAAACTCGTCACATCAGTTAGAACATCCAACTACTCTCACTGAAATGATGAGCCGTTAGAAACATAACGATAGCTGAGTTTTATATAGAATAAAACATTTTTGAATCAATTATATTATATAGCATGAAACCACTGACAGCCCCATGAGAAGGATCAATTAAATAGGATCGGAACCAATAGGAGTATATATGAATGACAATATAAAGTATTTTATAAAATGAAGTGAAACTGTTCACCTCTTACACCTTTGATCTTAAACTTCCAATCCCCTATATTCTCCAAAACCTTTTATTCTTCAAGTATATACTATTCTTCACCAACGGCCCTACTGTGAAATAAGAAGATTATTATCCCGAGGTTTATACAAAACGTTACATGCCAGATCTTATTAAATCTAAATACCTAGGCAATTTAGAATATATTTTTTTAGTTTGATATTAGTTTGAGCCACGACTTATATTTGTAAAATAACTTGTTCAAATTGTAGAACTGTACACAATAAATTGAATGAGATTTCTATTTCTTTTAAACACGACCATAGGAAAGATGTGAAACCCTCTTAAAGAGAAAACATATTCTAAGCTCTAGGTTATAGCCCTTATAGAGGTGATGAGGAAAGTATAAGAGGAATAGTCTTATTGGTTGGTAACAGTATCCCTGATTACCCTGTTAAGTTACTTAAACGAAAATACCTTAGGGTTGTTGGAACAGTAATTACTATAGGTGATTACGAAGTTCATGTAATATCCGCTTACCTATCCACTTCTAGGAGTCAACATATTTACCAACCTGATTTCAGAGCACTGTTCAATATTACAAGCCATTTTATAATACTAGGAGACCTGATTTATAAACATATCTCCTGGAATTGTTTAAGAAATAATAAGAATGAATTAGGTTTGCATGAAATTATAACTGAATTACGATTTTCTTGCCTTTGCTCCTGATGAGACTACCGACTATACTGGGAAAGTCCAAACAACCTAAAAGTTAATCATGTTTAATTTCATCTTTTCATCTTAGATGTGTTTTTCAAGGAAAAATAATAAAACACAAAAAATCAAAATTAAAGTAAAATATACAAATTATTAAAATCTAAATAAAAAAAGTTGTATAAAAATAAACGCAAAACGAATCATTACTGTTACATCGTAAACAGCAGATTAGTTCTAGAGGGTAATACCATTACCAGTATTTTTAATAGTATCTATTCTATAGTGGATGAAGACTTTTTACTTCTCCTGCAATTGGAGGTAATTAAAGTTAGGATATTTCACAAGGTCTTTCTTCTGACTCAAGAATGATCATCATTTACTTATCAAGGTAGTCCATACAGATGAGCAATGGCCACCAAGGAAGTCAGTGCACTTTATTAGAAACGATCGAGCTGGTAAAATCGATTTTGTCAACCGCTACTTGATTAAGACGATTCCCCTGTTAGCTATTCGGAAATTATTCCATCTGTTTAGACACTGCTGTGTCGATGGGAGGTTGTCTCACCTTGCTGAGCTTCTTTGGTTTGAGTTTATCCGAGAGAAGCATAATAATCCTATTCCTCCTGGAAGTAAGTAAGTAAAACGGCAAACAAGATGAGCGACACAAATAAAGAAACCAGATGCTGAAGATGGTTCACCAACGAACAAAAAGTAAAAGTCCGTCACGCAGGGGCTGCGTAAACTAAGCAGATTTCCCACGTGAAGTTTTACAATAGAGAAATTTCAGAATAGAGAGTCAAACAGTTACGGGAACGGCCCGAACTAGCTCTTGGCGGAAACTCACGACTAGACCCGAAGTTGGCCGATCTCATCTCAGAAGTTGAAAACAGAAAAATGCAAATATCTCGGTTAATATTGAAGATACAGAATACATGTATATAACATTATTTATAGTAAATTTAATTTGCAATAAGATTAATTCTATACAATTTTTTTGATCCAACGTATAGTAACGGAAATATTTCAAATTTTAGAAACTCCTCCCCACTAACCCCCCCCCCTCCCACTAGTCCGATTTTAGCCATTAACGAACTTGATCTTTAGTTTTGCATAAAACGCTTAAATATCGAGTTTGGTAACGATCAAACGTAAATTGCGACCGCTAGAGCGTTAACAGACAAATATATATATATATATATATATATATATATATATATATATATATATATATATATATATATATATAATTTTGAACGGACCTCATTTTCGTCATCTCCTGGGTAGGATCGATGGACATTTGAAGAAATTTTTCGAAACTCGCGTCATGAGTACGACCTCAATAGCTGATTTCCCTTAAGGGAAATCTGATAATAAAAAAAAATGAACCCAAGTGTCTTGATAAGTATAAAATCGTAAATAGGCTCTCTAGTTGGCAAATCAGGAGAAGGGAGGGCGGCAGAGTTTATGTACGATGTTTGAATAGATGTGCAAGCAGGGCTAATACTACATCGCTTATCGCTACACTCCATCAACAGCAAGCTATGTAGCCACCTCTCGCCACACAGTGCTTTTAACACTGCATTTACTTTGTTATCAGTTGGCTTTATTTATATAAATATTTCTTCCTTCTATAAAATGAATGATATAAATGACGTTTTTGGGTTATAATAGAGTAAATTACTTGTTGCTCATAAAACATTTATTTGGGCGTCTTAGTTCTTTATACAAAAATTCTATACCCTTACAAAATATCTTCAGTGATAAAAATCTATTTTGGAAATTATTTGGCCCAATACAAATTGTACGATTTGTCAAAAAGTTGACACACTCTGAAATGTTTTCCAGCTCTATTTAAAAAAAAAAAAAGTTAATTAACATTATTCAGGTCGATGAATAAGGTGAGCTAAGAAATTTAATTCCCTTATCGTCCTCATATATTAATCAAATAAAAGCCAAAATAATAGAGTACAAATTCTGAATAATTTGTGTATGAAATGTGCTAGATATCAAACCTAGGCACTGTTTTGAATAAAGAATTCTAAAATACAAAAAAAAAAATACATTTTTCGTACTGTGTATTTTGAGGAGCAAAATAGAAAATATATCGTTTGAAATTGTATTTTCTTTTTAAAACTCAAAATTTCTATTTCACTTTCTTAAATTATAAGATACAAAAAATTATTGCATTTTTTTTAAATACAAAGTAAAATACTATCACCTATGGAAGTACTAGTCTTATGGGGACGATTAACAAGCACGTTTTGGACAATTCAGTAACATGTAACATGAATTCTCCCTCTATCTACTAGATAGATAGATAGATAGATTTTTATTGGCTTATGTTTTACAACATGTTGCCAAGAGTCTGCCCCATTTCTGTTAGTACCGTTGTTAAAATAATATAACTCATTAAAAAAATGTGTAAATAACTAATAGTATTTTCTAAAGTACAAATTCACAGGATATACATTGGTTTGTAATATAATATTAATATTAATCTAATTAATTATAGTACTTAATTCAATAAATCATAATTTAATACAAATGTAAATTAAATATACATATATACATACATACACACATATATATACACACATACACACGTATATATATATTTATATATATATATATATACACACATACATACATATATATACGTACACACACACACACACACACACACACACACACACACACACACACACACACACATACATATATATTAACGTCTAAATAAAGATCACTTCTCTGATATATCAAATTAACATAATTCTTCTCTATGATTTATTACAAACAGTATAATAATAATAATAATAATAATCCCATGCCGAAAAGTTAAGAAAATATCAAGAATTGGCTATTGAGCTCAAAGAGGTATACAAACTGAAATCTGCCATAGTTACGCCTATTATAGTAAGTTCAAATGGACTCGTGCCAAAAACAACGATAGCAGGCACCAAGAACTTGAAACTGCCAACAGCAATTATAAAAGAAGCACAGCAAGGGGTACTTCTTGATACTGCTAGAATCGTGCGAAAATTTTTAAATTCCCCATAACATGTCACACTCACAAACTACATATCGGTTGGATTTTCCCCCGATATGGATTTTACTCCAGTTTTCACTGAGTATAAACCTCCCCCATAATAATAATAATAAAGAATTATAGTGATTCTATTGGTATGTTTTGTGGGTTAGATAAATGTGCTGTCTTGCATATTTCACGAGGTCAGAAAATGACTACAGATAATATAATAGTTTCTGATGAAACCTATATTCACGAACTAGAAAGGACTGAATCATACAAATATCTTGGTTTTCAACAGCATCTGAAAATAGCGAAAAAGGATGTAAAAGACCTATTAAAAAATGAATTTATTAAGCGCTTGCGACTTATTTTTAACAGCTATCTTTCAAGCCGCTATAAAATAAAAGCAGTTAATACATGGGCGATACCATCTCTTATCTATAGTTTTGGCATAATAAAATGGTCTGACACTACTCTTGATGAGTTGGATAGACTCATAAGAACGGAGATGACAAAAGCCAGAATGCACCATCCGATTTCATCTATGACCAGGCTGTATTTATCGAGGAAACAAGGAGGACGAGGCCTTCTCAACATCCGAAACCTATGTCGGTCTCAGGAAGTTAACCTGAGACATTACATAAGATCGAATGATAGCCACGTCTTCAAAGAAATAGTTAAACTTGATGACGGGTTTACGGCCTTGAACTTGAAATGTAGTAACAATCCTGAAGTTAAAAATGAATCCCACTTTCTTTCAGAATGGCAAAGTAAGGAACTTCATGGTCGTTACTACAGTCGCCTTTATGACTCAGAGGTATACTTGGCTTATTCTGTCGCGTGGCTGACGTCTGGAAAGCTGTTTTCAGAAACAGAAGGTTTCATTACAGCTATCCAAGACCAAGTGATTGCCACCAGATCATACAGACGTCATATCCTCAAAGACAGTAGTGTCTCAGACAAATGTAGATTATGCAACAAAGCTTATGAATCCATTCAACATATTACGGCTGGATGTGAAATACTTGCTGGATCAGAGTACTTACAAAGGCACAATAACTTGGCAAAATTATACCATCAAGCTCTAGCAGAGAAATTCGGCATGGTAGGCAGTAAGGTCGCTTATTATCGCTATAATCCTCAAAAATTATTGGAGAAAGATAATATAAAGATGTATTGGGACGAAGCGATGATAACTGACCATACTGTGCACCATAACAAACCAGATATTCTCATTATTGACAAGATCAATAAGACTGCTGATAT
>CM032228.1:120647500-120845000 GCA_019009955.1 Riptortus pedestris
CGACAGGAGTTAAGGTGAAGTGTGAGGCCTCTAGCAATGCTAACATTATTTCACCAGTTTTCAAGACATAATTACACTTCATTTAAACTTTACTTCAAATTTTGTAAGGTTCCACTTGGATCCGGACTGGGTAAAATATATTTTTGTTATCAGCATAGATTGCTAAGGAAGTATGTAGATATACTGGTTCTGCGCAAGATGCAGAATGTGGCAAATAACGCTGGCCTGTGAGAAAAGTTGTCAGAGTACGCAGTCAGAGACTTAATACCTCTCGGAAATGTAGGGTTGTTTGTCTTTTCGTGGAGGCAAGTATTTTTTCTCTGGGAGCCTAAGGGAATGGATTAAGTTGGAGTGATTGGGATTTTCGGTATGGGAAGGTGGGGTTTCCAACACTTGTAGAGTGATTAGAAGTTAGGCCAAGGGATATGCCGAGAATTAAAACATGGAATTTGTTCGTGGATCTCACTTAGGGTGGGTTCGCAATGAAACCGCAATGGATGGAGAGAGTTAGAGGTTGGTTCTATACAGTACACAGCAGAGGCTGAAATTCATTGTGTAAGCTTTGAATTTGTAGGAATTTGAAAGGTTAGAAGTAGCTAAAAAATAGTCTGTTAACAAGGAGCTACAAAGGTTTATCCACTAAGGTGGAAAGTTCTGCAAGTCAACGGTAGCTTCAAACCGTTACATTTTATAAGCTATACGTAAAGTAACGATAAATTTGAATCTTCCATTACTAAATGTGTGAAATTAAACTTCAAAGGAAGTAAATCTTTATGAGTTCGAGAAGACTATATTCATGGTAACAGGTACATTTTATATCCATATTAGTCGAACTCACAAGCACAATTGCTTACAAGGTGTTAAATTAAAACCACCTTCGTCTGTAATAACTGCAAAGGCCGCAAGAATTTTCTATGCATTGGTAAGTTATTCAATAAACGCTCTTCCATAGCTAAATTTATAACCGTAATAAATCTACCTGACAAGTTATAATTAATACTGTTGAATTTCTAAAGACTTCACACTATCTTCGCATGATAGCTTATTGAAGATTTCATTTTATTCGCTATAGATTAGTACTGTCTGACACTTTGCAATTTCAATTTCCATTTATTTAATATGTTTTAATTTTCCATCTAAAAATTACATTCATGTATAAGCAATTAATAAACTGGCTCAAATACCACTATATTACTTTTATATGTTTTTTTTTTCCATAAATTTAATGAAAATATTTTTTTCCAAATTGATTTTCAAAGTATTAATTAATAATGGTTTTATTTTACTTTAGACCAAAATATATATGAGCAACCAATAAGCTTACATGAGCTGCTTATCATGAGCTATCATTTATGCAGAAGAGAACACATAACTGTACCGTAAAGATCTCAGTTCCAAATAATATTTAACAACATTTTATTTATAAATAGGTAATAAAAATATGTTGTTGTTTTTTTTACAATAAATACAATATTAACAGAGTACAGTAAAAAATAACTACCCAAGATACATTCTGTCTAAGAAATTCATTAGAAGGACGAATCTGCTGCAAAATGGTCCTTTAAAACGTTATTCATTAGTATTTTTTTTATTATTTATACTCTAAAATTAATTTTGTAATAATTTGCCATACATTTTGAGTAAAAAAATATACACTTGGTGTATAATTGAAAATAATGCAGGGGTTCTTGACTCCAGAAATAAAAACATAGTCTATGTGTTATTCAAAGAATTTTTAAATTACATATTACAAATGGATTAAGAAATACATACATAAAATGAAGCCGCAAAACAATATATTATAACTATAGGTTGTTAAAGACAGGTTCTGTTAAAGTAGTTAGTATATAATGGTATTTGATGACGTCAGATTCTAGCTGGTGATGTCATTTACCACTATTAAGTTGCTATATCTTCCTTATACCTTATTCATATAACATCTTTACTTTCCCTTGGTTGAAGGTCTTTCCTTAAAAGAAACATAGAATTTTTATGGAGAACCAGTTTATTTATTTAAAGAACATATTAATTGGACCATTATCTTAAAATGTATCTTATTGAAGAAGGTCATTGGGAAATTCATGTTTAACGCTTTCTTAACCTTAAAGTTTTAGAAATTTTGAAAAAAGAGAAAAATATTATATAGAACTCAAGAAAAATAGTTTGAGTGCCCCATGACATCAGAATCTATACGAAACTATGGGGAGACATCGTTATTCAAACATTAACTGGAAGATGGTTGGGTATCGGCTATAAATCCTAAATTCTTCGAATATTGGAATTTATTTAATACGCTGAGTTTCGGGCACAATTGGTTCCCTTCTATAGAGCTAACAATGAACAAAAACCAACAAGTGTAAGAAATTTGTGAAAAATAGAAAACCAGAATTTTTTTAAAAAAAATGGTCATAAACATATTAAAAAAATAAATAACGTGTGACAATGACAAGAAGGGGAGGGGGGGTTGAATATAAAAACTATAACAACAAGTTAAAAAGTTTGAGGGTTATCCAACCCCTCCCCCTTTTTTCATTGTCACATGTTACTTTTTTTTAATATATTTATGACCATTTTTTTAAAAAAATAAATTCTTTTTCACTATTCTTTCGAAATTTCTTACACTTGTTGGGTTTTGTTCACTGTTAGCACTGAAGAAGGGAACCAATGGTGTCCGAAATTGTCAGTATATTACTCTATTTGAAGAATTGAGGATTTATAGCCCAAACACGACCATCCTCTACAATCATTCCATAACCAACGGCTAACCAGAACTGAGAGATTAGTAACTGTTCTATTAAAAACGTCCGTCACGGCTGTACTACGTATAGAAAGTAAATTTCTCACATGCTGTTATACTAGGCTGATTAAGTCTGGTCACGAATTTATCAATTTGTTTCAGATTCTTAAAGGTATAAAACAAATAATAAGTCGTATTCAAAGAAGACTATCGTGATATACGGGCGTGTATAAGATGAGACTTTCAAATTGACATTGCTAATTTGATGCGATATAGTACTATAATCATTTTGCTCTAGTATTAGATGACTACTAGTTGGAGTTTAATTAATTCTAAAAAATTAAGAAATAAAAATATCTCGAATGATATTCAAATTAGAGTAAACATGTATTATGCAAAAAATGTATACATCTAAATTGGCATCAAGCTAATGATAAAACTTTATTCGACGCAATTCGTAATAACAGAGGTTTTTCTATTTTTCTATTTCACCCCTCTACACCCCCTTCTGTTACTCTTGGTCCCAAGTCAGACATAGGCCCAAGCTTAAATATCAAACTTGAAACTAATATAAAAAACATTACAACCGGACATAAATAAATAAATTTGCCCTCATCCTCTAAGTAGGATAAATAGACATTTTTCAAAAATAGGATCATTCCTTCAACATGGATAGCTAATTTCCTTTAAGTGATATCTGCTGAAAACGCCGACTGCATTAGTTACGTGTTGAAAGTAGGGAATTCTGCAGACTGTCCAAATAAGTGATACGACAAAAACAATAGAATTCGTACTTGGAGAAGCCCAGATCGTTCAAGCATTATAGTTGCAAGAAGATAAGTAAAGTGTGAGTATGTGTTTGTGCGTGTGTGTACGTGCATGCGTGCGTATTTGTGTGTGTGTATGTATCATTAGTAACCCTTAAGGTTTAAATATAACACTTCACGATACCCTACTTTTACTATAACATTTGTATTGATGTCATAAGGTAAGTTCAATTGATTTAGTTCTAAAATAACACCTCATAAAATGTTAATAATCATCATGTACTAGTAAGAGAGTATTTGAACTGAACCTATCAAAAATAATCATTTGTTAAGGTTAATTTAGTTTTATTCCTTAGATCTTGCATCTCGTTTAAGACAGATATCCTCTGCCATATACACAGATACATATTTCTGCCATTTATTTAGTTACGCTGAATTATAGTATAAACTTCGTTAAAAATAATGAATTCAGAATGGATAAAGTTATAGGTATGCAAAGAGATGGTTTATATTTGATATCAAGTATTTATTACTGCTTTAATTTATAATGAGGCTTTGCGTTACAAGTTTATAGTCGTAGAATAAGACGAGATATGTTGTTGACACAGAAATAAAACAAAATCAACATTCCCATACTTCTACCTACCTACATCCTACACCATGTCTCATGAATATATAAGTACCTCGACTAAATGAATTTTACTACTCACGGAATCATTGTTCCGAAAATTCCGTCACTTGCTTACCTTTATGCCTTCAATTTGACAGATGATAGGGGCATTGTAATCGTTCTGCTATTAAATAAAAAGATATATAAAGTCATTTATATGAAAGCTAAAGTTAATTCCGCACAGCATATTCATTAACGATATAAAAGGACGCTAACCAGATTCCACATACATTGAAATGACAAGCTGTAGATTCATCACACTATCAGATATATATTTCTCCCATTGTGAGAAGGCTGGGTGAACAGGAATCGAAATTTAAGCTGGACATGTTTGGTTACTTAATTCCTCTAAGAAAATTGGATGAGTAGAAGTACTGGTTTACGAAAGAATAAAAAAAAAAGACCATATTTGTACACATGTAATATTCGATATAGGAGTAAAATGTATAGAACAACAATTATAAAAAAAAAAAAATTGAACAAGATTGATTCTATTATATGTATCTGCCTAACTATCTCTCTCTCTCTCTCTCACTCTCTCTCTCTCTCTCTCTCTCTCTCTCTATATATATATATATATATATATATATATATATATATATATATATACACACACACACACACACACACATACATATAATAGCTCTATAATCAGAGTTTATTAGAGTCCACTATCTTAAAATACATCTAGGAGTGGAGTGGAGGTTTTTTTTTTTACTCCAAAAAATATATTCGTAGGTATATTTGTTGATATATGTTTTTTAAAAAAATAAATGATGGAGACGAGAGATTGTGTTAAAAACTTACTTTTCAGTCCAAATACGTGGCTTAAATCCCTATCTACTAAAATAATTCATTAGTTTTTCTAATTTTGCCTCTATAAAATAGTGAAATTGTTTTAATATTTATTTAGAAAAAAGTCCGTCACGCAGGGGCTGCGTAAACTAAGCAGATTTCCCACGTGAAGTTTTACAATAGAGAAATCTGCCTAATAACAACAGTAGTTGTAATGAATCTCTAAACCTATTCACGAGGGACGATTAGTGACAAAAACGGCCGCCCTAGCTCTCGGCGGAATGTCCCGAACATAGCCGACTCCTGCCGACCACATACAATACAAATGCAAATATCTCGGTTAATATTGAAGATAGAGAATAAATGTATAGAACAATATTTATAGCAAATTTAATTTGCAATAAGATTGGTTCTACGTATGGTAACGGAGATATTTCGAATTTTCAAAAAACCTTCCCTCTAAACCCCCCCCCCTCCCACTGGTCCGATTTCAGCCGTTAACGAACTTGATCTTTCTTTTTATATAAAACGACTAAATATCGAGTTTGGTAACGATCAAACAACAATTGCGACCGCTAGAGCGGTAACAGACAAATATATATATATATATATATATATATATATATATATATATATATATATATATATATATATATACAGTTTTGAACGGACCTCATTTTCGTCATCTCCAGGGTAGGATCAATGAACATTTGAAGAAAAATTTTGAAAATCGCGTCATGAGTACAACCTCAATAGCTGATTTCCTGGGGAAATCTGCTAAAATGGATTTTGTCAAGCGCAATCCCTTGCTTTGATAGCAGTGTTAGTTACCACATTACCTTTAACTAAATTCCCAATGGGAAACCATTTTTACTGCAGCCAACAACTACGAGTAACACAGTTAGCTGACTATTCCCAACTTCAGGTAACCACCGGATACCTTTGTTATATATTACAACACGTTTTTTCTTAGCTTTTTAATTTAAAGCTAAGATTTATCAAGTTCAGTTATTTGACGTTTATGTCATCGTTAATACTAGACGATTATTCGGTAATGTGTAATTCACACTTTTTACGTCTTACTAATGGATACTCGTACTTCTCTAGTATCAACGAAAAAAAATGAATGATTAGAAATTAATCATATTATTCAATACAAATTATGAGTTCATGAAATCTATTTTATTTTAACAAATGGAAAGCCATTTACATTTTAGTAATTGGCATGTTAATACTACATAATCCGCAATTATAGCTACTTCCCAAAATCTTTCTCTAAATCGTATTCCCTTTTTCAATATAGTCCTTTTTTCGGAATGTTGTTGTTTTGTTTTTTTAATAACTCCTTCCCCCGTCAAAAAAATAATAAACTAATTAAGTTTCATTTAATCCCACATATTTAAATGATTGTTTTGAAAAACACATACTGATTATAATTAAGAATAAAGAAAAACTAGCTATTTTTGAATGACGATGACTCTACTGAGCACAGATGGTTTACCCCAGAACGGTTACCAATCTCTAATTACCAATAAAGCCCATCACGCAGGGGCTGCGTAAACTAACCAGATTTTCCTCGTGAAGTTTAACAATAGATAAATTTACATACCGGTAACATAACACCACCGTGAACATTAAATGAATAAATACAAATTATAATAAGAAACCTCCCGATGGAAAGCATCTGAAATGTAAACAAAGAGTTCTGCCATCTTCTTACCGAAAAGAAAAACAATTACTGTGATATATCTGAATATAACGTATTAAGTTCATTGAAAACTATTTACTATATCTAGTATTGTGATTTATAATGAATCAGAATAATTTTTATCTCAATCAATCATATTTAAGTAGTCCAAAAACTTAAGAAGGGGGGGGGGGGTCACCAGAAAATATTTGCATGTATCTCGTATAATAAATGTCTCTTGATAACAATATTTGGTATTTATGATTCGAATGATGTGGTTTATTACATAACCAAGAATTCATTCTGTAACATGAGTAGAAGTGGGGGTTTGCTGAAGGCTGAAAAATGCAAATATCTCGGTTAATATTCAAGATAGGGAATAAATTTATATGACAATATTTATAGAAAATTTGCTATAAGATTGATTCTATACGTTTTTTTTTTTTTACCCGACTTAAGGGAGATATTTCGAGTTTTCAAAATCCCCCCTTTAAACCCTCCCATCCCCTGGTCCGATTTCAGCCGTTAACGAACTTGATCTAAACATCGAGTTTTGTAACTATTAAACAATAATTGCGACCACTAGAGCGGTAACAGACATATATACACTTTTGAACGGACCTCATTTTCGTCATCTCCTAGGTAGGATCGATGGACATTTGAAGAAAAAGGTTTATCTGGTCTTAGATTTAAATGACAAATGCAGCCACCTGTTCAACTAAGTAGATGTTGAAACGTATGGAGATGGTAGCATCATTGAGCCATATGAATATCTAATTAACATTGAGCAGCGCATTCCAGTGAGGTGCACATATTTATAAAGAAACATATATCTAAAGAACATTGAAGGCAGTTATTCATTTTCAAATAGGACTGTTGCACAGCAAGTCTCGAAGACAGATATATCAATAGGTGTGGAATGTCTGAGGTAAGCTCGCATAATTCTTTCTAGTCAGTGTTCCTAATATATACTTATTGAAAAGCATGCTTGCAGAGAATGGGAGGTGAATTTTGTTGGCTCAACTACGCCTAGGGGAAGTGTCGATGACGTAAACATTGGCACAAAAGAGTATCATGAATACATAAGGTCATGATTCTACATCCTCTTATTCTGAGTTGCCTTTTAGCCGAAATGAAATGAGCTATAGAGGTTGTACTTGACTTAGACTATTGTTTTTCTTGTACAGTTGAACAAGGAGGTCTTGTAAAGCAGTACTCCTCCCTTAGATGTAGATTAAGTTAAAAAAAGTCCGTCACGCAGGGGCTGCGTAAACTAAGAAGATTTCCCAAGTGAATTTTAAAAATAGATAAACCTGCATACTGCTAACAGAACACCACCCTGAATATTAGGTAAATAAACACAAACGGTAATAAGAAAGTAAATCAAATGTAAACAAACAGGTCTGCCAGAGGCTTTCAGTTATTGTTGTTCTTTCCGACACCGGAAAGAAATAAAATAACTGAAACATATCAGAATATAAAATATAAAATTTATTGACAATAAAAAGTACAGTAAAACAATGAATCAGAATAAATTTTACCTCAATCAATCAAATCTTAGTAGTCCACGAATTTATGATGTGGGGGGGGGTCACAAGAACATATTTGCATGTATCTCATATATTATTATTAGCGTCCACTTTTTGCAACTCAGGCTAATTGGGACGGGTTATCTACAGGTTACCACCCTTTTCTAGCCAGGTTGGGATTTTAGGATGCTATTTAAAGAATTTCGTCACTAAATAATTCCCTTTGCCCAGGCGAAAATCGAACTCGCCACTCAAGGTTTGCCATGTGAGATGAAGGTCAACGCTTTAACTCGCATGGCTAACCTGAGCCCCTGTATCTCATATAATAAAGGTCTCTGGAAAACAATATTTTGTATTTATGCTTCTAATAATGTGATTTATTATATAAAAGAGTACTGTTCAAGTAACAAGAGTAGAAGTGGGGGCTTACTGATGGCTGAAAATAATAATAATAATGCAAATATCTCGGTTAATATTCAAGATATGGAATAAATGTACAATATTTATAGTATATTTAATTTGCAATAAGATTCATTCTATACACTTTTTCGATCCGACTAATAGTAACGGAGATATTTCGAATTTTCAAAATTCTCCCCCTCTAAACCCCCCTCCCCCAGTGGTAACGATTAAACAATAATTAGACCGTGGTAACAGACAAATATATATATATTTACACACACACACACACACACACACACACACACACACACAGTTTTGAACGGACCACATTTTCGTCATCTACTGTGTAGGATCGATGGACATTTGAAGAACAATTTCGAAAATTGCATCATGACTACGACCTCAATAGCTGATTTCCCCTAAGGTAAATCTGCTAATAATACATTTACATGTTTCTGAAAATACTCATAATGTGTTACATTCGTCTTCACAGCGGCTTTTATAGCATCGGAATATAAACAAAATGTAATATAAATTCTCGTAAGCTCCCAATGAATTTGTAAGTAGCTATTGGTGACCCTCACTCTTCATCGTTGTTCCGTAACGTAGCGACTCCAAGGGTAAAAAAAATATACTCTATATTTAGAGTACATTAGTATGTTTATATAAACTTGTTACTGCAGAATCAATCATCAGGGCGCATATTTATACGTCATACAGTTTTATTGAGATCAAACTCTGGTTAGCCAAGTGAGTAGAGGCGTTGGTATTAATCTCACTTGGTAAGCCTAGAGCACTGGGTACTAGGGTGGGCCGAAAAAAAGTTTTATTTTTTTTTCTTAATGCTATACCGAAAAACACGTGTCTCTATTATGTGTTATCAAAATGCAACAAAGAAAAAAAATATATACCTAACCCCCAGCTAGCGCAACACACTTGAAATTTCGAAAGTTCACTGAAACATAAGTTTTTGTAATTATTTTTAAAGCATCTTGATAGTTTCATATTGGGCTGCTATAGTGATAGCCCTTTACAGTTGAGTTTTAAAAATACAATAAATAATTGGAAAAGTATAATTTTATTAATCTGAGGTAGCGCAAAGGACATGAAAATGACGCATTATTAGTGCAGATGTCGGCCGCCGGGCCGGGCTTCCCGCGCTTATACTACCTCTACCCATAACGCACTACCATTTCATGTTCTTTGTTACTCGGCAGTTTACGTCTGCAGACGCGTAGTCGCCGTGAGTTGACGGTGCAAATTAAGTTGATAATTTATTGAGTGAAGTTTAAGTTTAAATTCGCTGTGTGATGGCTGCTGCTAAGAAAATAACTCGCAGTGATTTTGATTGCCCATTGTTTGGCTGCCCGAGGGAATTGCCTGTGAGTAAGCTTTCAACTTGCCAAGATGTCCTTAGGAGCTGTTTCCACGAACAGTACCTTCTAGCATTAGAAAGTAACAAGCCTGTTTGTTTCTCTCAAATATCTAATATTGTCGCTCCAAAAGTAAAAGCCCTCTTTGACAAAGCATCAATACAAACAGTGACGCCCTACAGAATTATGCAATTATTAAATACCACAATAGCTACCGTAATCTAATGAAGTCCTTTAAGCGTGACAAGGAAAAAGAAAAATAAAAGCAAAAAATTGAGGAATCCAAGCAAAAGGCTTTATCACTGTTTGATGTATCTGCATGTAAATGTAAAATAGAATACTCCTGTAACTGCAAAAAGGTCCCGGAGATCTGTGAGTGGCCTTTATCAATTTCATGTCAATGTGAAAAAGATAAAAAAAAAATCCGGTGCTTGAACTTAAGTTTATGTATTTCCAAAGAAATCATGGACAAGGAAAAATTGGAAATTTAGACAAGAAGGAGTCGACAAAAATTACCAAAAGACTGCAACGTAAAGGAACAAAAAAATCAGGCTATGTCGTCTAACATTTCATTAGTTTCACATTCGCAGCCTTCATGCTCTAAGGATGCAACATAACCAAGAATAGGTTCAAACGAAAGCTCAATGGAAGAGGAGAGCCTGCTGGTTCGTACTTTTAAACCCCCAAAACACAACTTCCAGGCAAAAGAATATTACGAAATTATTGATTGGACTACTACTGCTATTTATCCACCACCATTGTTGCGAAGAGTATCTGACGAAGAAATTTGGGCCAAGATTTCAGCTGCCAACACAGCAAAAGAATGGAACTTCCATAAATTCCCGTGTCACACGCAAGCGGTCGAGCGCTGTGTGAAATTGGTAACTGAAGCCTCTGCAAAACTCGTTGGTGCCAAGAACAGAGATGGTTTCATATGAACAACGCTGCTATCAAGAGCTTCAATGCCAAGTTTTTCCAGCAAACAAGATTTCAAACTTACAAATGGGGCTCAGGCTAGCCATGCGAGTTAAAGCGTTGACCTTTATCTCACATGGTAAACCTAGAGTGGCGAGTTCGATTCTCGCCTGGGCAAAGGAAATTATTTAGTGACGAAATTCATTAAATAACGTCCTAAAATCCCACCCTGGCTAGAAAAGGGTGGTAACCTGTAGATAACCCGTCCTGATTAGCCTAAGTTGCAAAAAGTGGACGTTAATAAATAAATAAAATAAACTTACAAATGTTTAAAGGACTATTCTAAGAGAAGCACAATAAAATGTTGAAGTCTGGGAATTGACAATTTGTATTTCACGATAAATTTTGTAATTAATAAACTCATTTGGAAAATGTAAATTGCCTATTTATTTTTTTCCTACAGGTAATTGTTCCATCAACATTATATTTCTAAAAAAAACACAAGGGCAAGTGGGTTTAAAAAATTAGATGCTGCACTGCACTACAGCCGGTTAGCACTCGAAAAGTGATCAATTAACTATATTCAAGGCATTTGCGCTACCTAAAATTAAAAGAAATATATATTTTCAATAACCCATTGCCTTTTTATAACTCTGATATAAATGATTTTCACTATAGCAGTTCAATATCTAGCTGTTTGGGTACTTTAAAAAAAATTGTAAAATCCTGTGATTTTAGTGAAATTTTGAAATTTCAAGTGTGTTGCGCTAGCTGGGGGTTAGGTATATATTTTTTTTCTTTGTTGCATTTTGATAACACATAATAGAGACAAGTTGTTTTTGGTATAGCATTAAGAAAAAAAAATAAAACTTTTTTTCGGCCCACCCTACTGGGTACCCTCTTGGCAATAGGAATTTATTTAGTGACGAACTCGTTAAATAAAATGCTCAGTCCCATCCTAGTTGGAAAAGGGTGCCATATTACAAGTCATCTCCCAATTAGCCATAGCAGCACAAAATTCACTTTTCTAATTTTAAACACTACATATTATTTAAATGTTAGCCTAAATGTATTATGTATATATGGGGCTCAGTTTAGCCATGTGAGTTAATGCGTTGACCTTAATCTCACATGGTAAACCTGGAGTGGTGAGATCAATTCCTGCCGGGGCAATAGGAATTTATTTAGTGACGGAATTCATTAAATAAAATCCTTAGTCCCACCCTGGCTAGAAAAGTGTGGTAACCTGTAGATATCCCGTCCCAATTAGCCTTAGTTGCAAAAAGTGGACGTTAATAAATGATTTAATTATATATATATATATATATATATATATATATATATATATATATGTGTGTACATTAAATGAATAAAAAAAACTAATAGTGACGTGATATTAAATGGTTCTTAGAAAGAAGGAACAATATTGTTAGTTATTTTGGGCATGAGCCAATTTCTTTTAAATTCAGCACCTCCCACTATAGTACAAATTGTAAACATGTATGACAGGGGTTCTCACCATAAATTACCATTGTTGCTTAGGTGAAAGTACCATCGGCGGTATAGACAGTGAGAACGCAGGAGTTGCTTGACCTCCCGCACCGCACCGTGTCGCAAGTCCTATTATTTTCTGCTTGAATTGAAACTCGTGACTTACTCCTATGTAATTGGAATTTTATTTCTACCACTTACATCTAGGTTCATGATGTACTCCTCTAATCTATCTACACATATTCCACAGAGTTACGCACGTACAGCATGTATTCAATTTTATAAATTATTTTACCAGAAAATAGAATTGTCCGAAATATATTTCATTTATGAGGCTTTGGTTAGCCATGTGAGTTAAAGAGTTAGCCTTAATCTCACATGGTGAACCTAGAGTGGCGAGTTCGATTCCCCCCACCCACACCCTGGGCAATAGGAATATATTTAGAGAAGAAGTATTTTAATAAAAAACTAAGTCCACCCTGGTTAGAAAGAGTGGTAACTTGCAGATAACCCGTCCCAATTAGCAAAAAGGGTAAGTTAACAAATAATAATAATATTTCATTTATTTCGTAAAATTGATGAGAAAGTATTGTCAATTATATAGTTACCATATTTGCTCCCATTGAATATAAATCTACGAATCATGAATTTATTGGCGCCCACAGCCATTTTAATTGGAAATGCATGTGTTGTAGAACACAATCATTGCGGATAATATATTTTTTTTATTTATTTATTAACGTCCACTTTTTGCAACTAAGGCACGGGTTATCTACAGGTATTCACCCTTTTCTAGCCTGGGTGGGACTAAGAATTTTATTTAATGAATTCCGTCACTAAATAAATTCCTATTGCCCAGGAGGGAATTGAACTCGCCACTCTAGCTTTCCTATGTAAGATAAAGGTCAACGCTTTAACTCACATGGCTATCCTAAGCCCTGCTGTGGATAATAGCATTTTCTATAAGTACCAATAGCTCAGGGAATATCCACTCCACTTTTCAGCATTGCTATGATATGATATTAAATGTCCAAATTCTCATCAACGCCTACCATGAGTACTTGAAAGCACGGCTTCAACAAGAGCATACAACCCAGAGTCTATGCATATGTCATTGATTACTCTAAGAATGACTAATATTAAAGATCAAACAATAATCAAAAATCAACAAGTGAAATGTTAAACAGAACGTAAAACACTTGCTTATTGACTGCATAAGACGTCATGACATTACATTCCACATCGTACCCCATTAAAGTGAAATTTGAAAATATAGTAAACCTGTATGTTAAGGAATATTTAAAAAGTCTAAATTGCCATAATTTACATTAATTAATTAGTCTTTTGATAATGACCATGAATTGAATTCTAGTTGATTAGGTTGTCAACTAGAAGCAACTGTTTCTCAGCAATGTGTCAGGCCTTCTATAATTTGCGGCTTATTGTGAAATAAGTCTTAATCACGTCAGTTGGATAAAGAAATTTTGGACTTCTTGTATGTAAATGATAGCTGAGGTCTTTGATTCTCCATCACACCGGCTCCTCTCCATTACATTCAAATTACCTCGTTCACACCTTGTAATATCTCATCCTGTCAACTTAATAATTGGCCCTCCAATCCATTCTCGAGTCTTCACCTTCCTTAATAAAGCAAAAAGAAAAATAACCAAGAAAAAAATACATATCATAAATCCTCCATCAAAATTAACGGGGTTTTAATTTATTTAAATATTAGGTTCAAATTATAACTTAGACATAACATAAAAGAGTCATTCACCCAAATAGAAGGAATAGATATTAATTGGACAATTTAAAATACATATTTGCTTGAGCTCTAAATCTACGCCTAATATAATACAGGACCACCTCATAAAAAACGCGCCCACTTATACAATAAAGGATATTATTTTAATGATTTAAACTTCAATGTTCCACAGAAAAAGAAGCACGGTGAAATTAGATTTAGAGAAACAATTTTCTATATCCCCTACATTAAACAGTTATAATTTGGTTCACTGACTCTATTAAGAGTGTTATTTACTGAAGTTCTCTCTTCGCTTCTAAACTAAGTCTTTTTACAATAGAATGGGACAATGGCAAAAATTTAATGAAATTCTTTTGTATATTTACAATAAACACTGAAACGAAGGTAATGCCAGTGATAACATTATTAAATAAGGGCGTTTTTAGTAATTTGTAACCTAGCGTCTGCTAGTATACCAGCATCTAAGAGAATTAGATTTTACTCACAAAAGTCCGTCACGCAGAACTGCGTTAACTAAGCATATTTCCCACGTGCCTCACGTATTTGCATTTATCTCAAAACTTAAAAGTTAAATGAAAAAAAATAGTTGGTATTTGACCTTCATATTTATATAAAATACCAGGTTTGGTATCGACAAAAAAAAAATTGCGATCGTTAACAGACAAATAAATATAATTTTTTTAACGAACCTCATTTTCGTCATCTCCTAGGTAGGATCGATGGAAATATGAAGACATTTTTTTTGAA
This sequence comes from Riptortus pedestris, assembly GCA_019009955.1. NCBI lineage: Eukaryota > Metazoa > Arthropoda > Insecta > Hemiptera > Alydidae > Riptortus > Riptortus pedestris. Next base: position 120,662,379 of record CM032228.1, read on the forward strand.
AATCCCATAATGAGTACAACCTCAATAGTTAAAGGAAATCTGCTGAAATGTAAGATGGTCTTTTCAGTGATTAAACGCGGTTTAACTGTACATTACTGTATTCTAATCGTCGGGATATTTTCAAGTAGCTTGACACACTTCACGATATCTATGCTGGAATCTGCTGAATATTTGTAAGTCACTCATCTAATTGACATAAGCATTATTTGATATAGTATATTAAGGCTGATTTCTTCGCGACTGTAGTATTCAAAAGCAGAATACTTAGAAAAAGTGGTGTTGCACATTGATCTACCTCCTGAAAAAACTCAGTTGTAAAACATTCGAAGTTATCTTTATACCCAGTTGCCTATAACTCTATTAGATACAATAATAATGAAACTACGTAAAGTATGTCTGTGAAGAACTGGTCTTTTGTTGCTCATGATTATTATACAATTTACAATTAATTCTGGAATCCTTTCACTGCTGTTAGAAATCTATAACACGAATTAATCCCTAAATCTTCCGTATTAATGGCATAAAGCATAATTAGTAGTAGTAGTAATTAATGAAATAATACTTATTTGATATGCCTCTACCCTCGGGTAAAAAGCACTGAACTCGTACCGGCCTCTTTTAAACACCTGATCACGGTCTGCCGAAAATATGCTTGTGTGAGAAATAAATAAACAAATATATATATATATTTACCGCAGAGAAAGTTTTTTCAGCGTCACATAATCTATAAAATCGCTTAGGCAGTAGAAGCTGGAATGAGGTTTTAATAGTATCCATCATGAAAATATAACAAGCTTGTTCTTTTGTGGGTTAACCAAACGAATGTCCTCCAATTAAAAGCCTTCGGATTTGGCGTTATTGGTCAAACTTCAAACAGCAAGAGATCTTAAAAGAATGAGAAACGTAAACACTTTCGTTCTGTATATGAGCCTCGTAATTTTTGTCACTGTACGAATTAAATATTCAGTTTTAAAATAACTCCCAAAGCAAACCCAAGGACATATATGTATATATATTAAATTGGTATTATTCTCGATAATTGGATGGATGGGTCAAAGGAGTATGCTTATTTTGTAGGTTCGCATTATTTTACGCTCAGCCCGACCCCGTTAAGAGTTAGTTACCTTCTTTATGAACAAACACATAATAAAATACGTTTAAATTAGTATCTGTGAGAAATGTAATATTCTTTCAACGACATTTATACAGTAGGCACTTATTTCTTTCCAAGATTCACGACAGGACTGGAATTATGCAAGTTAACTGTGGAACACTTTAAAACTCCTATTTACAATTTAGCCGCAGCTGTTATCAGATATCTTTGTTGCATTACCGAGTATTTTGCTTTAATGGCATACAATTGGACCGAAACACCGGAGAAAAACTGTGGTAGAGAGAGCTTTACGAGGTTGTTAAGAAACGCTTTCGCACCTTATCTATTCCATCTATACTGGCTGGAATATTTGCAAGACTTCTGAAAGTATCTTGCCAGTAATTTAATCCTTACAGCCAACCATTTGCTGAAGTGGGAGAGAATTTAGGACATATGGTTCCAGAGACCATGCTACCAACTAACCGAATAAATCTTATGTGATTCGCACGATTTCCCTTCACATTTCATCGCCAAATCATTTATGTTAACTCCGGATGTCAATTAAAGACTATCGCAGATTCTACCTCATTACGATCACAATATATTTTGGGGTAATACTCCTTTTAGCTCAAATTCATGTGTAATAATCACAGCTCTGGCCCCCGAAAAGATTTTTTGAAAGCCCCACAAGTATTAATGTCCATGCTGGCGTAGGCGGTCTACCATATGCAACATGAACATTTACTGAAATGAGTGTCAAGGAGATACAATGATTAAATTATTACTCATAATATTATTATATTCAAAATATCGATGGCAGCTGTGGTTTAGTCGATAATACACAATACCCAGATACTAGGGGTTGCCCTAGTGTTGGTTACAGATTGCACAATAGATTTTATTCAAGTTGCCCTTCTACCCGTTTTATCAGTGTCATGAGCAATTAATTATCATCATTTGCTATTGAAACATCATAAACAAATACTTCAAACTGAACAATAGGTCCTTTATTAATTCCGGGTAGCGGACCTTGGTTCAGGTTAGTGACAGGTTTTCATGTTCACTAACAACTGCCCGTTTTCCTTTAATTAGACCATAAAAAGATAATAAAAGGGAAAAATAATACATAAAAAGTAACTTACTGTTAGCTCTTTTTATGAGACCCTCCACATGATTCAAAACGTTTTCTTTGAAACTAAAAAATACTTTTTCCTTTGGATAGAGACAGTCTTTGAGGGTTAGATTGAAAATTCTTGAATGTATTATTAAAGCATGCGACCGTAAATAGTACATTATTTAAAAAGAAAGAGTAAACTCTTACAACGCATAAAGTGAAATCTGGTGGTAAATTTATTATGTAAATCCAGTTTCAAACAGGAAAGTAAATAATGATCTACGATGAATATGATTCCCCTTGAATGATAAAATGAAAAGATAAATTGCATTTAATTAGTATGATTACTTGGAACTGTATTTACTCACACTACCCCGTTATTATACAGACAAAATTACAATTTTTCAAGAGATTTCAAACAGATAAATATCTTAAAATTATCGGAGCAATTAATAGTACTTTCCACTTTAGCATCGACATCCCATTTATTGAATATTTAACACCATATTTCAGACAGGAATAACCAACATATTCAAATGTATTCAAGTCCACTTTCCCGGATTCAATGAAAGCAAATATTATTACTTGCGCTGTTTATTAAAACAGTGATTTTAAGAACTTCAAACATCGTAACCGGGACAATTAATGTAAAAATAAATATTAAAAAGTAAAATTAATCAAGCGGTAAATCTATATATTATTAATGCCTTAATTTGGGTCTCAGGTTAGCCCGGTATCATAAGACGTTGATCTTAATCAGATGGATAAACCTAGCGTTGGGTGTTTGACTCCCACATGGGCAATAGAAATATATTTAGTGACGAACATGTTAAATAAAATACTTAGTCCCGCCCTGTAGATAACCCTTTTATTTTTTTTTTAAAATTATATCTTCAAGATATATTTCTTCTTGTGTTTATTAATTACGTATGAGGTGTTAAATGTATAAAGTACTAACAGAAATATGAAATTACATGTAGCTAGTAAAATATGTTACAAGAAAATACTATACATTACAGGTAAAAAAAAAACAAAAACAAGATAGTTTATAAATAATTATAATGCCTACTTAAAATGATAAGAGTAATGACCTAAAAAAAAACAACAAAGAAAAATAAATTACTTACAATGAAGAATATTCCCATTTCGTTAAATTTCCTTCCACTCAATTCCCATCCATTCAAAAACTTCAACACAACAAGTAATCAAGAATATATTTCATACTTATTTATTTGAGGAATTTTATTATTGCAACAGATAAAAAGTTCAATCACAAGATTTGCATCATCTGAGCAAGTAGTTTGAATGAACATTTGTATTCTGTTACTTGTCAACATATTTAACATTAAAGAGGTTTGATATTCACCACTCCCCTCTCGACCATTCATATCATGTTCTAGTGCTAAATAGCGAATATTGAAGTCAGCCTTTAGCACTTAGTTTGGTTCGGAACTTGAAAACCAATTTTCATAAATTGTTCTAGCTCCCATTGGTTAGAAAGTTGGTCTTGAAGATATCACTGCTTCTATTAAGCAATCTAAATGTATAAGTCGACAGATCGGCGTAGGAGTTCATGGACAAGAATGAAGTCATAAGGTATACCTGATGCCAAAGTTATACCTTTCGTATTCTTCCGAACGCCAAGGTCAACAAAGGACATTACAGTCAGAATAAACAAATAGATTTTGAAACCTAATTCATATTCCAACGATGATGAGGCAAGTTATAAATATTTTATGCAGAGTATGCTCCCTGGAGATTTAACGTTACAAAGTGCGATCTATTTATTATTTTAGAGAGTAGAGTCCACTTCTTATTGAAAAGGAGAAACCATATGAACATAATTGCATTATTTAAGTGGTCCGACTCAAATTTTCGGAGATGTTTTGGATTATCACCCCATTAGCCCATCTTGATCCGCGTTCTTAGATTCCGATGTATATATATATATATATATACATACGGGTATAAATATAGTATATATATGTGTGTGTGTGTGTGAGTGTGTGTGTGTCTGTGTGCACAACAGTTGGGGACTGTTGAACAGTGAGCAGAAACAGAACCACTTGAGACACTATTACAAGGAGACTATACACCCAGCACATCAGTAACTTGCGGTATACGTACCATAGATACCCAAGGACTACCAGAAATAATACAATCTCCTAAACTATAACATATACAAAGGTTGATGGCTAGTACAATAGGACCTCAAGGACCGCAGTGCCCTCCAGGAAATCAGGGGGGATTCAGTAATATATCTAAGATTGATGGCTCTGAGTATAATAAAAGTTTTTCAAAATAATATTTTACAATGGTGAATACTTACTAGCAGAAATTGTACCAATTGATCTCATTTCAAAGCAGTGCGTAACACAATACTTACTCTTAAAATCTGCAGAAGGTATATGCTCCTGAAGAAATATAACGCCCTGTGCATTACACTCAGTGAATACACTCTGCTCTGCTTGTGTCTCAAAATATCACTTAATAGATCTAACAAACCTACCGTCATTGAATTTTACTTTTAGAGAGTAGAGATTTGGTTGACATTAAAAAATTTGAATTAGGATAACATTGAACAAGTAATCAGCTCGAGACATTGGCTGTACTCATAATCATTATATATATATTAAATACCACTAAACAAAAAACGAAAGAATTACAATTTACACAAATATTAAAATTACACGACAATCAATAAATATGTGTATATAACAAAAGATATGTAATTGTTATTAATCTACAAATACGTTACATGCAATGTAGTAATGTACTTATTGTACAGTACAGATGTTTTGTCAATCGCGCCATGAGTTCAACAACCTCAACAACTGATTGGTCTTTCAGGAAATCTGCTCAAATTGAAATAGACGAGTATAAAACTAGCGTTGCTAAGCGATCATAGACTTTTTTTTTGTAATTTATACATTCAATCCTTGAAAAAATGCGGGGTAGAGTAGAAGTCCCAAATTGATTTACTGGGTGTACTTCTTATTTATTCATGCCTGAAAACGTATGAGGATTAGTCAATGTCAATATATTAGTATAATGTTAGCAGTAAAGACATGTAAATTCTAGTGGGCAATAGGAAATTATTTCTAATACAATGTTATCTGAGCAGCAAAGTACCGTAGATTTGTAATCGCTAAAATGCTTATTTGACTTTGAGGGAATGCACGCTTTGTCCCATAAAAGGCTGAATGGAACATTAGAGGAAGGGAGAAGAGATAGAGATAGTAGATGACACTAAGGAGATTATAGACGTGAAGCATGAGAGTTAGTGATTTGCAAAGCAAAGGAGTCACTGGCATCTATCTGAGGAGGCATCTACTCATTCTCTGCCCGTCAGCAAACCACTGTTCCCTGTCTTTACCTTATCTGTGCGGCCTCTTTGACGACCCTACCAACTTATCTATACAAACCTTTCTTTCTTCTCTGATAACGATTTAGCATCTTCAGACTTAGGGCATTTGAAAGTAGCTTTTGCAGCGTTAATACCAAAAAATAAGCTCACCAAGGGTCAAGATTAGATAGATATACGTCAGTTTCTAACTCTTCCAAAATTAGAGAAAGTAACTCAAAAATAGCGAAGGCACACTTTAAGCATTTAATTCTAATCTGATAACAAATGTGGAAAAAATTGGACAACAGGGAAAATCTGCTATCTATGTATTTACACTATTTTCAAAAATATATTCAGCCTGTATAGAAGGAGAAACTATATGAGGCCCGTTAGCTATAAAGGCATTGTCATTACTTTGGAAACTCGATATCTAAACATCAAATACAAACGATCGAAAAATTCGAACTCAGTAAAAAATATTAACTCTAGTATGAAATACTCAAAAAGTCTCGGTGAATGAACTTAGAGTTCTTAGAGAGTGGTAATTGCTTTTAGCAGATTTCCCTCAAGGGAAATAAGCTATTGAGTTTGAACTTATGACGCGAACTTTGAAAAAAGTTCCTCTAACATACATCGATCCTACCTAGTTGATGACGAAAATGAGGTCCGTTCAAAATTTATATATGTGTGTGTGTGTGTGTGTCTTTTGCCACTAGCGGTCTCATTTTTCGTTTAATCGGTGCCGAACGCGATATATAAGTTTTTTATCTAAAAAGAAAGATCAAGTTGTTTAACGGCTGTAAAGTTGGGAGAGGGGCTCAGATGGGATGAATTTCGAAAATTCAAAATATCTTCGTTATTATACATCGGATCGAAAATGTGTATAGAACCAATGTTATTGCAAATTTAATGTCCTATAAATGATGTTATATACATATTTTCTCTATCATGAATATTAACCGAGATATATGGACTCTTTAGTTTTTAAACTTCAGTAAACTCCCATTCCTACTGATTTCGTATTAAGAAGCTGCTGTTATATCATGAACCAATTTTTTCTAAGCTTAAATACCAAATATTGTTTTCAAGAGACCTTTATTATTCGAGAGGCATGCAAATTCGTTGCGTGATGACGTCATCAATTAAGATTTGATGTTCTTGTTTCGAAGATGTTTAGTTGATCTATACCATACTCTATATTTAATTCTTTAAGTCAATAAAAAAGGTCATATTTGTTATTGGCTGAAGTCCGGACTTGGAATAGTGGTGGTTAGAGGAGGTGGGGGACCCGAAAATTCGAAATACTATCGATATTATGGGTCGGATTGTATAATGTTGTAAGCCCAATATTTTTAACCTATTGATGCTCAACAATAGTTGCGCTATTCATGTTTTTCGTAACTCAAGTATTCAGCGAGTTATTCGTAGTCTTGATTTCTACCTTCAGAAGGCTTTTCGTCGTAAATTCCAAGATTCTGAGGTCAGACGTTTTTGAGATATGCGTCATTCATGCAGACGACAAATAGCAAACAGATCAAAATTGGCTAAGAGACACACAACAAATGGTTTTGTTTCAAATTTGAAAAATGAAAACTCTCACAATTACAAAATATCTGCCCTGGAATTAGTGCAATTGTTGAAAAATCATCAGTTGAGGGCTAGGTAGTTTTTACTGTACCTATCACAAATCAGTGGACCATATTTACTGTTTCCAAGATTTCCATGTCTCTTATTTTCTTAGATTTCCATGTATGGGCTCATCTTCCATAATTTTATAGTCGAAATCAAAGGTAAATTATTTGCCATCTTGGCAGTTCATCTTAGTAAAAGCAGGGATGAGATGGCCGATGACAACGTCTTTTCTCCATTTCAGCTGTAAGTTCCGTAGATTTTTAATTTAAGGTGCAAAGTTTTACAAAATTTATAGACTAAATGATATCTTAAACCCTAATGCTAAGCATTGCTGCACCTAGAAAACGCACAAGCACGCAAGCACACAAACACACACACACACACACACACACACATAAAATCTGGTAAGATCTCTTATGATCTGGTTTAACTTCCAAGTAAATCCATTTCTAAACATATATTTGGATTAAAATACGATTTGGAGACATTTATTTTTCGTAATGACTGAGATGTACATACTAATACACTTAAAATGAAACTTTGTCCAAAATACTGTGGTGTTTCTCGTGGGATGAAAATCTGATTTAAAGATTCAAAAATGATTATTCATACCAATAAAAATAACTTCCTTACTGTTCTAACAATTATTGTATTTTGATTTAATTTAATTCTTAATTATTTATTTATTTATTTATTGGAGCTTCGCAGCTTCGGCGATGTTGCTCTAAACTAAAGGATTTGTAACTTTAAAAAACAAAACAAAAAAAACAATACAAACAAAAAAAACAATACAAACAAAAAAAATTAACAAAATTAAACAAAACAGAAATGGAACACAAAGCACAAAAGGAAAACAAAACAGATAAGGAACACAAAACGCAAAAGGAACACAAAACACAAAAGGAACACAGAACACAAAAGGAACACAAAACAAACAAAGGATTTACAAAACATAAAAGGATCAAAACACAGAGAGAAAGCACAAAAAACAGAGATGATATCAAAACAGAAATGGGAAAGAAATAGGAACGCAACTCAAAACAGAACTGGAATAAAAAAAAAAAAATAGAACACAAAAGGCGAAATTAAACACTAAAACTGAATGAAACACAAAAACGGAACTAGAACTCAAAATGTAAATGGAACTCAAAAACAAAATGGAACTCAAAAAGCATGAATGGGAATCAAAAAACAAGTATTGAACACAGCAAAGATAAAAAATAAATGAGCAAGAGAACAAATAAAGACAAAATTCAAAGCTAGGTGAAAACTGCAAATCAAAACTATTGATATTGGACAATAAAGAAATCATTAATAAAATATTTAAATATTAATTAAATAAATCAATAATTAAAAAAAAAATTGGTGTATAAAATGAATAAAAGAAATTTAAAATGGTTAAGGTTTACATAAAACATAAGTTTTTACTAGTGACTATTTACATAAAACTCTGTACTCCCTAAAAAACACTGGGGTGAGTGAAAACTCATACACCCACACAACACACACACACACACACACACACACACACACACACACACACACACACACACAACATTATAACATTTATTTTAAAATGCAAACATTAATTTTAAATTGATTATATTATTTAAATTTTTGTGTATATTTTAATGTCTTTTAAATTTTGTAGTATAGTGGGTTTGTATGGGCTACCTTCAGTGAGTAAGTCATGTAGGTCGTGGGGTATCTGTAAATGATCTCGTCTCTTGCAGTCTGTCAGTATGTGTTTTATTGTAAGAGTCAAATTGCATACATTGCATTTGGGCTGCTCCCTTTTTTTCCATTTAAATAGTTATGAGTAAATAAAGGAGTGACCTATGCGGAGCCTTGTTAAAATCCACTTCCTCTCTCCGCGAATATGTTGCAATTTTATTAGTCCGTGTGAATACTGTCGATTTAATTTGTCTTATGTAGTTTATTGTCTGTTCGCTGCCATTTCTTCTCCCAATCATGTAGTATGTTAGTTATTGCAGAGTGTATTAAAATCGTCTACCGTTAGTTCATTTGTGTCTACGTAAAAGTTTTTGGGTAGCTAATTTTGCATGTTCATCGACTTCAGTACTTTGTCCAAAATTTTGGTGTCCTGGTAGCCATACTAGTGTAATGTTGTTTTGAAGATGTATAATGTTTTCTAAAATTTGGGTTATGATGGGATGAGTACTGTAAATATTCTTTAAGGAGAATAAAGAACTTAAGGAATCTGTGAATAAGTAAATTTGGGAATTTTGAACATTGTGAAATTTTGAAAGGGCAATATTTATGGCTTGTAACTCAGCTGTGTAAATACTTGTATTATTGTTGAGTTTTGTAGTGTAAATGTCAGTATTAATAATTGCTGCAGCTGCTGTTCCAAAGTCAGTCTTGGATCCGTCAGTAAAAGTGTGAAGTGAGTTTGGGTTATTTGCTACAATTGAGTTAAAAGCTATTCTGTAAAATTTGGCAGATAAAGGATTTCTTTTGTTAAATTTCGTTAAAGTTAAATTAATAGTTAAGTTATTTATTCTCCATGGAGGGAGTGTTATGTTTCTGTTATGGTGTATTTGAGTTTGTAATATGTTCGAATCAATAGTGTTTTCTGAAGTGCGTACGACTAGAGGTTTATGTTTAGTGTGTTTTTCTATGTATTTGTGTTATTTAAAAATACATTGACGCATGGAGCATCTAATGCTTTGCATTTTAAAATAAATTTTAAGCAGATGATACGTCTCCTGTATTCCAATGGAGGTTCTCCCGCTTCAACACATAAACTATCAACAGGGCTAGATCTGAAGGCTCCAGTTGCTGTCCTCAGTCCTGTGTTGTGTATTGTGTCTAACATTTTAAGTGTATTTGGACTGGCTGATGAATATGCTATACAGCCATAATCCAGCAATGACCTGGTATAAGCACGATAAAAAGTTAGCATAGAACATCTGTCAGCTCCCCATGCAGAATTACTAAGTACTTAGAGGAAGTGTTAAAAAAAGCAGGAGTGGCACCTTTTTACTTTATTTTAAGGTACCTTTTTATTTTATTTTAATAGAGATATTTCTTCAGGTTTGTAGCGACAGTGTAGTATAGCATTTCACCTATTATTGTAATAGGTTGTAATTGTAATTGGTAATAACTAAATTTACCATTTGACTAACTCCATGATTAAGATACTGTTTCAGCCGGCTATGAGGAGTAGAATCACAATCTTTTTTATTTTCAATGCAGCGAACCTATAAATATTTAAGTGTTGCTTTTGCTAGCTCAGAAATTACTGAACCGATTATAAACTACCTTGGTACTCAGCGATCCTATTGACCGGGCTTCGTGTTCATTGACTAATAGGTAAAATGGTTAAACGTTTAGTTAAATACTACATGCTGTTACTATTTTTATAAAATGGAAGTTACTCATTATGACCCTGAAAGTAAATACGTTTTATGTAGTATGTAGTTGCATGGTTTTGATTCAATAATTAACTTAAATGACGATATTATTTAATACATATAGTTTTTATATAACTTTATTTTGTTGGTAATAATTGATAGAGAAGTTTATAGACAGACAAAACGAAAAAAATGTGATAGCTTACGGTTAATCGAAGACTGGAGACTTTATTTATGTTGCTTCTAGGGACATACTTTTTGCATTGTACGTTTCTATGGGTTGGACAGGTAATATTAGCTTTAGTCTCAAGTTTACAATTTATGAATTTTCATGCACTGTCTAAGACCGTTTTGGTCAGGTTAGAGTTACTGGTATTGTGTGATTTACGAGTGACTTGGAAGGCGAATGAATAAATATCAGGGACATACGAAGAGTACAAACAGCGGTTCACAGCACGACATATAACAAATGATCTCAAAGGAAACACATGGCCTCAGCTAGACACTTGACAAGTCTGGCGTACAGTAATGATCTAGTTCAAAAGCTGAACACCGCACGGAAACCACGCTCTCCATGTAGGGAAGAAAAAAAAGAAAGGGGACCCAGTAAAAAATATTAGCTCTAGTGGGTACTCACACTCAAAAAATCTCAGTGACTTCTTTAATTGGTGAATTCTTTTTTATATTTTCTCACAACATGTTCTTCGTTCAGGCTGTTATCTCTTAACCCTTCTGCATTCATTCAACACATATAAACAGTTTGCCGTAAAAAAATTAACATCCATTCCAGGAATAACAACATGAAGTCGAGAGCATTTAAACGCACAATGTTTTAGACTTCTCAATTTCTTGACTAGCCAGTAACGCAATTTTCTGAGTGGTTGAATATTAAAAACATTTTAAATTTTACTAATCTATTGAAGTTCTCAAAGCTTTTTGTATTACATTTTACTATTTTTACTCAAAGGTGTGATTGTGAAGGTACATCATTTATAAACTACATCATAAGAAACTTCAAAAGAGTTGAGCAGTAATATACTAATTTTCCAAAGCGTTCGAAATGATATCATGAAATTCAACATCATAGTTGACCGTAGCAGCTTACTTGGAGCCAGTGACTCTTGCGTCACCAACTTGAACAGTTCACAACTGTCTACACTTAGATTTCTACAGTTACAGGCTTCTTTTGCTACTCGCCCCTTATTTCATCAAACCATCTCAGATCTCGGAACTATCCTAGTGTAAGCTACCTCTTTTTCTTGTTCTTCTTTTTCAAAACAAAAAAAAATTGAAGCAGCTTTTTTCAATGTTTTTAAGAGAGCATGGGGCTCACCATAAAGATTTTTTGAGCAATTTTCATTTTGATTCCTATAAAACTTAATCGATGCTCTTAAAAAGTAGCAGACATCATTGTCAGTGCTCATGTTTTCCACAACTGTAGACTCCATGTATCATTGCCATTCGGAACAACTGATAGTATATTATTCTAAAAGCGACTCAATCTCAAGAATAGACTAGCAAGAGGAACGCCCTCAGCTGAAATTAGATTCATTTAATCGCTGGCATCTTTGTCCAGCTCAATATTAGTACATGAGATCGTTTTACTATTTAATTTGTGACTAGCACATGATACGCAGAGCAACTAGAAGCCTGGGGAAAATTAAGCTCCCCGAAAGAACAGGGTCCTCAGTCAACTGATTTGTCCAGAATGTTTAAATGCTAAGAATTTTCCCCTCACGAGGACACTTCAATAAGAAATAAAATAAATAAAAAAAGTATTGCTAGCGCCCATTCTGTCGTGTGTTGACATTGGGAGCTAAACGTTGTCTTAGAACTCCTAGAAAACCAAGATTCTTGGGTTCTATTGTCGTGTGGAAATATGACTTTACTTCCTGACGAAATCATAGAGCCACCATGGCTAAAACTAAGCATGAATGGCCTTTATAACCCCTGCGGATAAACTGCAATAGCAAAACGTAGACTTCAAGAAATCCCTTTTTTATTACACCCCCCCCCCCGAATTGAAAGCTCTTTAGAGAGAGTAAGCAGCGCAAGTTAAAAGCCCGCCTCGCAGGGGCTTCAGATTTCGTACGGTTAAACTAAGCAGATTTCCTACGTGATGGACATGCACTGCCCCTTTACCATGTGTTCTCCATTTTTCCAGTACTAACAAGTCTGTGTGAATAGAACTTGATTGCACGAGAAGTTAAGTGACTCAAGTGTTCCAAGTAAATAGGACTGGGAGTATACCTTGGGGATGGAAGGCTGGAAATCTGCGTAAGCTAACCGCACACATCAAATGAATTTGAATGATAGAGAGAGAGATAGAGAGAGAGAGTGAGAGAGAGGGGGAGGGGTGTATAGGCTAGGTTAGGGTAGGATAGAGGAGATAGCAATAAATCTTGATGAGGTAGCTGGCTGGAGGAAGCTTCTATCAGCAGTACACTAGCCTCCCTCTGGCTGTCTGCCTGCTCGGCTACAGCTTTCGGCAGATTATCTTATCACCCCAAAGATAACATACTGCCCAACCCTCCCCTGCTTAGTTAAGCATGAATCAACGGGATCACGATTTCAATATACAGGTTTTTGAGGTGAGAAACGGATTTGTTTTGGGCAGAGCTTAATCTCGAGATTAAGATGGTATACAATACTATATTTAATTCCGTTTCCTGAAACAAAACATTTGTTGTTGATGTATTTCTTTTATTATTGATTTTCCTGAATATAATTATTAATTGAACATAAATAAATATTCAACTTTAAATAAATTAAAATATCTACTTTATATATCGGTTTCCATATTTTTACAATCTTGTGCGAAACTAACAATAAGTATTGTAATCGTGAAAACAATTATTTCACATTTTAACGAAATTATGCGTTTTATTCTCCCTGAACCAATTTTTACTAATTTTGGCGTACCTCTATATGTGAACATACCTGGCACCACTCAAAAACGACTAACCTGATTTAGGAGTGATCTAAGATCTAGTTGGGCACAAAGCATTTGACCAAAATTGACTAGGGGGACAAAAATAAAATAAAAATTACAAATTTCTCCTTGCCTACAAGAGATAAAGAAAATTGATTTAGGAATTTTAATTTGTTTCATAAAAAGATCTATAAATTATGTTCTATGGCATTTCTGATCAGATGCATTAAAACGGAGGTCCAAAATGAAATAATTTTATTGCGGAAAAACATTTTGTTAATTTTATTTAATAGGAGAACAAGGATATCATACGGTGATAAACTCCATAAGGGGAATAAGGTGATTGTAATAAACTTATTCAATCACATAATTTGTAGCGAAAGGAGTCACTAGTTTCAAAATGACTATTCACGTCATGTTTTTGGCGTAATAAAATGGTATCACTCCTTGAAATGGAGACAAACATCAATATAAAATTCATCCAGGAAGGATTTCTTATATGAATAAAGTTTAAGAATCTGAGCTCCCTAATGATTATAGTGGATTTTGTAAAATGTGACTAGTAGCACAAAAGCCGTAATTGTTATGGCAAACACATTTTTTTTTATTTATTAACGTCTAATTTTTATTAAGACCGATTGGGAGGGGTTATCTACAGGTTACCACCCTTTACTAACCAGAGTGGGACTAAGGATTTTAAACAATGAATCCCGTCACTAAATAAATTCCTTTGCCCTGGCAGGAATCGAATTCACCAATCTAGGTTTACCGTGTGAGTTAAGGTCAACACTTTAACTCACATGGCTAACTCGAGCCCTAATAAATAATTTGTTAATAAATAGTGATTCAATTCATGATTGATGTGTCAGCATCTGTTTAAATAACTTTGTAAATCCATTAAATGATAGAATATCAGTCCCTTTCTTTCGTAATCTTTTGTATTATATCATTTACTTCTCATCAAAAAACAGATTACGCCTAACCTACCATTAGAATTAAGACAAGGAAGATATATATTAGATGCCGGCGCAGATACTACAGAAAAATATCAAAATATAAATCAGGCTTAGAGGAAGAGTAAGAGGCTGGTGAATGGCTACTTTTGTGGAGTCAATCAGAAATAAAATTGTAGCAATTTCTCCGGCCACTTAGCATGTTATTACAACACTTGGTTCTGCATTTGCCTGCTCACGTTTCACTCTGATGTGATGTCAAACGGTATTTTGATTTAAAATGATTCATGACTTGGACGATAAATAGGCCTCTGAATTGGTCCATTTAATAACTACCCACTCGCTCAGGGTGAAATATAAGCCCCAATTCATGGTTTCATTACTAACGATGATTTATTTAGTTAAAAAAAGAAAAATATAAACTAAATTATTGCAGTGAATTGAAAATGAAAGTATTTCAGCTCTATTCACAATTAAGGTTTTGCATATATTATTCAAATAATTAGACGAATTATCTATAGTATTTACTCTTTTATGTCTAGATTAGCAATAACGGTTCCAATAGGCAAATCTATGAATAAAAAAGTTGGAAAACAAAATTGTGTAAATATATATATATATATATATATATATATATATATATATATATATATATAAGATTTTTGTTGTGGGAGAAATCAGATATTATTAACAAACAAAGACAGAATTGTATAGTGAGTTGCATAACAGGAACAAATTGACTAACAGCAAACTGAGTGAAATAAATATTCGTATATTTGCGTACTGTATATTTATTTCTTATACCTTCAGTCAAGTACTTGAGTTTCAATGTTAGAAGAAGCTGTTTTAACATCTTCGAGAATAGGACATTCAAGACTACATTATAGCCATCTAAGATAGAATTGACCTCAAGAAGTACCGACTTTTTACAGCTTTGATGAATCTATGAATATCAATCACGTGCTTACTAACTGTCAATAAAAGGAATAATACGAGGAATACAATTGTGAATATAATAAATGATTTCTGCATTCAACTTGATTTTACCCAAGTACAGGCTACGTGTAATCAATATATAGAAAACATATTTGCTTATTTAAGAACACCCTGCTGTTTTACGTAATGTAAACACAGAATTTGCAGTAACAATATTTGCATACAAACTGGCACCATTGATTAGCTTCTGCATCGGAAGCCCTTACGATCAATAGCAATATTAGCAGATTTTCCATAAGGAAAACAGCGGTTGTTCTCTTCGTGCGATCATCGAAAAATGCCTTCAAATGTCCATCGATCTCACCCGAGAGATGACGAAAATGAGCTCTGTTCAAACCATTATATATATATATATATATATATATATATATAAGGGTATCAATCATTGTTTGATCGTTACCAAACTCGATATTTAAACGTTTTATGTAAAACTAAAGATCAATTTCTTAAAGCTTCATTTAAATAATTCTCGGAGAATATGTGTACATAAATTATTCAGTTTTAGGTCCATGTACTTCAACATTCGCATTCAAGATGGGAAACCTATGTAAACCCTACTTTATTTGTTTATAAAAAAAAAAAGTTGACTAAGGATCTTATTTCATAGGTTTATATTTGTTTTTATGAAATTGCTGAGGAAATTTCCACGTAAGAACCTGTGGCAGTATAAATACAAAATACGTCTCACATATAGAGGATGAACCTGGGTCTTACGAGATTTTTAGCTGAATAAATGTTTGCACTGATTTTGTGAGTTAAAGTTTAAACGCTCAGATTAAAACTCGACGAATGGCCGCACAAGCAATTTAATACTCAAAACACGAATAAATCAATTGAAGCACAATAGGGAGTGGCGTAAAAAGTGGAAAAATTCTGTCTCACACTAAAGAGAAAAGAGAGTTCATTGATTCCCGCCGCTGGTAGAGGGACTGGAACCTACAATTAATTCGAATATACGATGTAATCGATGTTGGGAATCGATAGAGCAAATACATTCCACGTCAATTAAATCGTAGCCAGCGGCGGCTCGTTTCAGATGACTCTCTCCGTGTTTCAGACAATTAGGATGACCACACTGATCTAGATCGGGAGAGAGTTTGGTCACGGGTCAGCTCATTAAAAAGATAAGTCACTTCGACAATGCCTGCTTACATGAATGTTTCGAATAAAGGTGACACTTGAAATTGTTAAAAACAATCCCCAATAGTTTCCATTTTTTCAACTCTGGAAATAACCCAAAACCTCAGTCATACATGATAAACGTGGCCCGCTAATGCAATAAAACAGACAAATGGCCTGTAATTGACTGATCTATGTACTTTCTATTCTTATTTACCTCTATTTTACGTGAAAGTGTTTATTTACTTGAAATAAATAGATTTGGAGAGTATTGGGCTCTTATTCATCTATTGAAATATTATACTTAGGCTGTACAACTTTTTAAAATTTATTTTGGTAATCTCGTCTTCTATTAAGCTGTAGTTGTGAATAACGTAACCAAGGAAGAAATACGTAACACATTACATAATAGCAACAACAACCTGAATAGGAAATTAAAAGTAACTGTAAACTCCTTAATTTTTGTTAACATCAAAAAACAACAGAAAAACGAATATACAAAAGTGTCTCATACACTTTCCATTTACTACAAATCAGATATTTTCAATACTTTCACTGAGTACTGCCCTAATTGAGGTGAAGACTAGTGCCCCTAAAATGTTACTCCCTGTATTAAATGATCAACTGATCGCCCCTCCTGTTTAACAGGTTAGTATAACTTGTAGCGGAGAGCTAACAGAGTCTGGATACCAAGACATCAGACCTCAACTGACACTCACCTATGCAAAGCCACTTTCAGCTTAAACAGGAGAGGTCATAATTCCTACCTCACCAGAACTTGAGACAACCATCCCACCCAAGGATCAGATGGTATCATCATATGTGATTGAGGGTGTTAGGATGTACCACAGAAATCACTTCTCTTCTTCCACTCCGAGGGTGCAACACCGACCACCACGTCTTTGACCGACACCCGCAAATGGGATACTGTCACCACTCGTCAGTGTCTGACCTAATTGACTGTCGCCGAGGGTTTCCAACGAACCCGTGCACTTCAAAGCATGCTTCGGGACATGGGAGATGACACATCGGTCTTCCCCAAAGACTCGGATACTTCCCGCCGACAACCCTCTTATCTATTGATAGTTTCATAGCTACTCTTATCTCCTGGTCCGAATAACATAGTGATGATGGTTGAAAAATGTATCCTGGCTCTATTTCCTCCTGGCTTGTATAATTATAGTGGAAAGAAAAAAAAAGTTGTTGCCATAAATTACCTCTTTTGCTTATTTGAACAAATATGACAATCAATGAGGCGTCAATGTTAAATTGTGAATTTTACATTCTTTCAGGGAAATATAAGTTGTATTTGATTCAAAATTTCTTCATCAGATAATAATGTGGAATAACTGCCAACAAAAAGACCGTTAAGCGGGAGCTGCGTAAGCCGAGCAGATCCCGGGCAGGAATGTTGTCTCCTCATATTTGATTTCCTAAGTTTCTACTAATATGGAGTCTGAGAAACCGAAACACCAAATTTAAGTCAGACGATTTGATGATTAGTGATGTATTTGGTGAAAGGTGGAAATCCCATTAGACTTAGTGATGGTTATCCGAAGAATGAAAACAAAAAATAAGTCACTTAATATTAAAGTTAGAGACAAGTAAACATAACTAGCATTTTAGGTCATTAAATTACAGTATATCATTTTTCAAGCCGAAGGGAACAAAAATATATATATATATATTTTTAATTTTAAACCCCCACTATCTTCTGGCGCGATTACGACCATTTACAAATTTTATCTTTAGCTTTAAATGAATCGTTTAAATATTGAGTTTTGTAGAACTCAAGAAAATATTGAGGTCTTTAGAAAATATAATCGTTATTGATGATCACCTCAAATCGACAGATATTTGCATTGTAAAGGTTAATTGAAAATCATTTGTTATTTAAACTATGAATACGAATGAGGATGATGTATGAGCTTAGTGTCAATATGAGATGAGTAAGGGTGGGTGTTTAGAAAATATTAAAAACTAAAAAATGCAATTAACTCGGATAATATTCCAGATAGAAAAAAGTAAAAGATTAAAATTTAATTTGCTACAAATTAATTCTATAATTTTTCGAATGATATTCATATTAACTAAGATATTTAGTTTTTTTTAATTTACCACCTCTCCCCATGGTCCAATTTTACACGTTAACGAACTTCATCTTTAGTTTAACAAGAAACGCTTGAATATTTAAATTGGTAAGTGTTAAGAAAACATTTGTGACCATTAGAACAGTTACAGGCAACTATATTTATATATATATATATATATATATATATATATATATATATATATATATAAATTAAATTCTAAGGTTTGTCAGATAGCCTTAAATTCGGCGAGGATACGTTGTTTTCACGTCTCAGAACATTCTAAGAACAATGTCATAAAATTAGGTAATCTTGTTCGTTTTTCTGTCCACACTTATGTTACAATCACTCGAAAACGGCTAGGAGGAATTTTATATCCGTCTTCCGACTGCCAAAATCTTTATTCGTGTTTCATAAAAATGCCTGAATAGACTTGAGGTTTTGATTGTATATGTATTAAGGGCATGCGTTTTGGTAATATTTACGATGTGATACTCTACTGCCCATACAATGTTGCTTTACAATTCTTACATTCTTCTATTATATTACAACAAAAAGGCTGAACAAAACTTTCTTGTTATCTCCGGATGCTATGATTATACAATTGTGGGGGACTATCGAGTGGAAGCTATATTTATTTGATCCTAAGAACGATAATAAATTCAATATTCGTCCAATAGTCATTCCACGCTTCATACTCAAAACTATAAATATGACTAATTTAAAGCAATAAATGGATTATTTAATGTTTCCGCGTCATCCAGTACTTATTTTTCGAAGGGCAGCCATTATTAATTCTATTAGTTTCGCGATAACAACAATTCCAATTATAAATTGGTCTCAATGCTTATATCTTAGGGGGGGGGGGGAAAGATGGCAACACTTTTGCAGTTCAAGTTACTGGGAATTTGTGTTATTGGTGAATACGGGATGATTTTCTGCATTTAATCTTAATATTTCTACGGAATACAATTGCTATTTCAACGACAGGTAACACGGATGGTATATATAATATTATGGACGACCTCGTTTTTGTCATCTTTTAGATAGGATCGATGAAGCCTAGATTAACGCGTCAGGAATACTACCTCAATAGATGATATCTCTCAAGGGAAATGTACTAAAATGTCAGGATGGCGATCGTCGGATCAGCCAACTCTGACAAATTAAAAGGCCCGACCATTAATTGATGTTGCAGGAATCCAAAAGGAAAACAAATCAGAAAAAGTTAAGAAAATAGTTATTTTTTCCCCGGTTCATTCCACCATGTTTGTTAAAATGGGACTACTGTGCATTGCTACGTTCTGCTATGAGCAAACATGTAATTCAATATGGCAATGTTTAGGTGGGGTCGTTAGCACAGCAGTAGAGTTCCCGACTCCAGATCATCGTATTCAAGCACATGACCGCTGAGGTTGCTAACAGACCTGTTCACTACCAGAGCGTAACAGCTAAGGAGGCGTGTCGGTTTTTTGAGTCCTGTTAGGTTCGGACATCGGACATTGAGCCGGTACTCTGCTACGACTAGAGGCACAGAGCCCTGTGGTGTACAGACTGGGCATTCCCCCATCTGATCTGCAAACAATCCGTTGGTGACGTTTCTCCACAGGTAATAGCAGTTGTATGTTGGAGTAAACCTGACAATGTAGGACATTAGCCAAAAACCAGCCTCACAGCTGAGTAGCTAATCAAGGTGACGTCCCTAGTTTTAGAAGTTTTCCTTTAAGGGGTTCAGCTATTGAGGTCGTACTTATGACGCCATTTTCGAAATATTTTTCAAATGTCCATCGATCCTACCCCGGAGTTGAAGAAAATGAGGTCCGTTCCAAAATGTATATATATTTGTCTGTTAGCGTTCTAGCGGTCGCAATTATTGTTTAATCGTTACCAAACTCTATATTTAGTCCTTTTATGTAAAAAGAAAGATCAAGTTCACAGTTCACAGCTAAAATCGGAACGGGGGGGGGGGGAAGAGGAGGAGAATTTTGAAAATTCGAAATATCTCCATTACTATACGTCGGATCGAAAAAATGTATAAGATCAATCTTACAGCAAATTGAATGTACTATAAATATTGTTATATACATTTATTCCCTGTCTTGAATATTAACAGAGATATTTGCATTTTTCAGTTTTCAGCCTTCAGCAAACCACTACTTCTACTAATGTTACATAAACAATACTCGGTTATTTAATAAACCACATTATTCGAAGCTTAAACAGCAAATATTGTTATCAAGAGACATTTATTATACGAGATACATGCAAATATTTTCTGGTGACCCCCACCCCTTCTTAAGTTTTTGGACTACTTAAATTTGATCGATTGAGTTAAAAGTTATTCTGATTCATTATAAATTACAGTACTGGATATAGTAAATAGTTTTCAATCAAATTAACACTTATATTCGAATATATTACAGTAATCGGTCTTCTTTCCAGGTGGAAGTTGGACTGTTTGTTTACATTTCAAATGCTTCCCCTCAGAAGGTTTCTTATTATCGATTGTATTTGTTCATTTAATATTCACGGTGTTGTTGTGTTACCGGTATGTAGATTTATCTATTGTTATTAAACTTCACGAGGGAAATCTGCTTAGTTTACGCAGTCCCTGCGTGACGGACTTTTTGTATAAAGGGCTTAATCTTACCTCATGGACTGTTTGGACCTCATATAAATCAGGAGCCACCCAAACGATTATTAATGAAGTCAAAAGGTACACAATTGAAATAACAGCCATTCAACAAGCGGACCGGGCCGGAAATGATGAAATCACTATTGACGAGAGGTACAATGAATTTCTACAGCGAAAGGAATGAATTTCACTGGAACAGGAATACATTTCTGAGGAACTGCCTTCATAGTATGTCCTAGAGATAGGAAGTCTATAACGCTTCAATATATACATCAAAAATGTATATCTATCTACCTTCTGGAATTTAAAGTAGGCACCTCCTCAACATTCCAAAAACAATAATTGTACCATGACCCTTCTATACATTGCTAGTAATGTAACATTACTTGGTGTTTTTTCCCACTTCGACTAAAAGTGATTTGAAAAAATTAGTTAGCTTCTGTAGCAGATGTGTGGCCCCAGTATCACCCGTAAGGTTTCTCATTATAATTATTTATATTTCTGTCTCTTAAAAGTGACAGAGAGAAAGAGCATTCATGTATTATTCAACTTATAGCGATGTTAACTTTATTAGCTTAACGCTAAAATTCCTGCTATTTTCATTCATAATATTTTCGATGAACGACTTAATTATAGGGCTAATCAATTACCTTGATTAATAAACAAAGCCAAGGAGTCATCACTTACAATCTACCTGCTTATTAACGCCATGAAATATAAATAATAAGAAGTTTATAATATTATTAGACCGTTGGTTGGCCATTGGAAAGCCATAAAAGTTAATTACCTACAATTATAATATTCACAATTCATCCAATTATCCTATGATGTATTCGGCTAGTCAGTGGGGAACCACAAAATAAGAAATCTGAATATTTCACATTACATTCAAAAAATACTCTTAGAGAAGTTTGAATAATGCTAATTTATTAATAATAAAGAACCTAAATATTAATTTGTTTCCCGAGAACAGCTGTTAAAAGATTCAAAGTTGACTAAAAGGCTTACGAAAAATACATAAATACTAACATCTCTTAAAAAACTAGCAATATTAAATTGTAAGATTCTGTACTCGTTTGGTTGTTGGCACAAGAAAAATTCCAACTTGAGGAGCCCTGTGCTAACAATAATAATTTAGCTGTCATAATCTATCAACGAAGGAGGACGAGAGAAATTTGTAATGTATAATATGCGATTATAAAAATAACGCTGTCTTCTCAAATTACTAGGTGATTTCATACCTCAAAACTCATTAATTTGGACAGCTTGTTAATTCTTCTCATCGCCTTTTATAAGATGGGAAAGTACGTGGATAAAATAAGTATGCTGTCGGCGGAATTTTGTGAGAAGCTGGTTGATCTCCCGCTGAGAAGTGTCTGAACTACCAACAAGCAATATATCTTTAAAATCAACACTAGATCGATTTTCAGAAGCAACTCTCCCCTCAATTTTTACTAATAACGATGAAGTGTTTACGAGAATCCCAATTTTTGTTAACAAGTATTCACACAACAAACAATCAGTCTCCTACAACACAACAGATGCAATAGTAAAAGATAAAAAAAAACCTCTTTTTGTCTAAGTTGGTATGCGTACAATCATACGAAGGTTTTTACCTCAAGAAAAATTAGCTATTGGGTTTCTCCTCACGATGCCATGTCAGAATCGTTTCATGAAATAACCTTCTAACTAGTGAATAAAAATGAAATTCGTTAGTTTATAGACATGTATACACACACACACACACAAACACACGCGCGCGCGCACACACACACACACACACACATACAAGCACATATCTAGTCTGATAACGCGCTAGTCGTCATTGAAACGCTTTACGGACCTTCCATTTGTCGGCTGTTGAATAGCCGTGTTCTTAGTTACGGGGAAAACCATTTTCAAATGATTTTTTTTTTTTTGTAAATGTAGACAAAGGACTGATATTGACTACAAGAGGATTGTTAGAAATTTTACCTTAATTAAAGGCAAAATAGATGATAATGCTTAAGAATATACCAAAAGCACATTTTCCGGAAAGGGTAATTATATTTAAAGAATTATTAATTTGTAAAACTACCGCAGTGTAAAAGGAGCAATCAAGAAGATCATAATTGTTTTGAGGTCTCAGACCTAGCATAACCCAACACAATCTGCCATTGTGAATACAGAAGGACGAAGGAATAATTTGGTTTAAAATTTTGTCAAAATTCAGTCTAAAAGCAAATCAACGGATCACGTGGTGGCCCGCTTGGGCTATAGATCATACATATTTTGTAGTATATAATATACAAGAGTTCTCTAAATATCAAATTAAACATCTTTTGTCATGTGCACGTTCGCCAAAAAAAACAAACAATAGGAAACGAAATATGACGACTATTTCATTTCATTCCCCTCCTGTTCGTTCCTAAAATTTTAAGGAAGCTTTTACTCAAAAATACGGAGTTTCGTTGATTTCCATTTGTTATTTCGCGCCCTATAACATTGTTGACCCCTTCTACAGTTTTTATCGTATAACTTCATTTATACTTCGGTATACGACAAAAGTGTATATAACAAAAGTTACTTTAAATAACAAAATAAGCAACTTTATGTGCACATTTACCGAAAAAGCAATACGAAACGAAATATTGCAATTTTTAATTTCAGTCCCCCCTTATAACCCCCACTCCTGTTCATCTCAGATAATATTAATCTAGCCTAAAGTCTAAGTTGAGTTAGTAGTAATATACATACCAAGTCTCATAAAATTCGGTTCAGACGTTTGTTCGTGAAAAGATATCAATCAAACAGACACCAAAGTAACAAATTGCAGATATCGTGACATTTCGAGATAAAAATCAATGTACAGACAGAGATTAAAATTTTACAATAGATATACACACACACACACACACACACACACACACACACACACACACACAGTGTTTTTAACCGACCTAATTTTCGTCATCTCTTACGTAGGATTGATGGACATTCGAAGAAAAGTTTCGAAAATGAGTTCGACCTCAATAGCTGATTTCCCTTGAAGGAAATCTGCTAAAAATCAGTCACCTATTGAGAGCAAAATGAGTGATTCAAAATTCAAAATTAGTATTTCAAAAGGGTACTTAAGTTTTTTATTCGGTGATGGATTTTATAAATCATATTGTTGCACAATCAAATTCATCCAAGAAAAAAAGTCCCTTACGCAGGGGCTTCGTAATCTAAGCAGATTTCCCTCGTGAAAGTATAATGGATAAACCTACATACTGCTAACACAACATCATCGTGAATATTAAGTGAATAAATACAAACTGTAATGAGACATTTTTCCCCTGCCGGCAGAAAGCGTCTCAAATGTTAACAAGCAGGTCTACCAACGGCTCACAGGAAAGAAAAACAACTGAAATATATCTGAATATAACATATCCATTTCATTGAAAAGTATATACTCTATCTATTACTGTAATTTATAGAGACTCAGAATAACTTTTATCTGAATCAACCAAATTTTAGTAGTCCAAGAATTTACGACAGGTGGGAGGGAGGGGGGGTGGGGGGCACAAGAACATATATATGCATCTACCTCATATAATAAAAGCCTCTGGTAGGGATATTTGGTATTTAAGCTTCGAATAATGTGGTATATTAAATATCAGAGTATTGTTTATGTAAGACGAGTAGAAGTGGAGGTGGCGGTTGAAAACTGAAACATGTAAATATCTCTGTTAATATACAAGATAGACAATATATATATATATATATATATATATATATATATATATATATATATATATATATAAAACAATATGTATAGAACATTTAATTTGCAATAATATTCACTCTATATACCTTTTCGATCCGATTTATATTAACGGAGATATTTCGAATTTTCCTCCTCCCACAGGTCCGATTTCAGCCGTTACGAACTCTTTCTTTTTACATAAAAAGAATAAATATAGAGTTTGGTTTATCAAACAAAAATTGCGACCCCAAGAGGGGTAACAGACAAATATATATATATATATATATATATATAGTAAATAGTTTTCAATCTAATTATTAATATGTTATATATTTCAGTAATTGTACTTCTTTCTGGTGGGAGTCGGGTTAGCAGACGTGCATGTTTACATTTGAGACGCTTCCCGCCTGGAGGGTAAAAATTTCTTATTAGCGTTTGTATTTACACACTTAATATTCACGGTGGTATTTAGATTTATCTATTACTAGCTCAGATACCCGGCTTCGCCCGGGAATTCATTTGAGGCTGGATGGTGATGATATTTTTTTGGCAAGGCTTTACTCTGCACAATATTTTGACATTTACCCCAGTGTTATACGGGTTAATACTCGTCGTTTCTGTGGATTTGTTAATAATAAAATTAATTTTTTGTGTAAGACTTCACTGTCCTCCATATTGTCATATTTCCCGTGTTCTCTGCATTATGCATAGATTTGAATTATTAAGGACAAAATATTAACATACATTTGAATTAATTTTTCCAGGTGTTGTACCTAGTAGTTCATATTGAAAAGAATTGTTGAGCAAATTTCTCTAAATAACAAAATAAACAACTTTTGTTATGTGCATATTTGCCGAAACCCCAATAAGAAACGAAATATCACTTTCGAAATATCAATTTCAGGCCTCCCTTATAACCCCCACTCCTGCCCGTCCCTAGAAATGTTAGTATGGCTTATTATAAGGAAGGCGTTTTTATTTATTTATAAAACCGAGTTTTATTTATTTCGGTTGGGTCTTTTGTCCCAAATAAAATTGTTCTTTTCCGCTATAGGTTTTAGCGTATATCTCGTTTATAATTCGGTATACGAAAAAAGTGTATATAACAAAAGTTACTCCAAATAACAAAATAAACAACTTTTGTTATGTTCATATTTGCCGAAAACCAATAGAAAACGGAATATCGCTATTTATTTTCTGGCTTCCCTTATAACCCCCACTCCTTTTCTTTCCTTCGTCTCAGAAGATATTAATATAGCCTAAAGTCTAAGTTGGGTTAGTAGTAATATAAATACCAAGTTTCATAAAATTCGGTTCAGCCGTTTATGCGTGGAAAGGTAACAAACAAACAAACAGACACCAAAGAAACAAAATGCAATTATAGTGTCTCTGACATGTGAAACGAAAAGATATTGTGAAATTTCGCGAAAAAAAATCAATGTACAGAAAGAGGTTACAATTTTATATATATATATATATATATATATATATATATATATATATGCAGTTTTGAACGGACCTCATTTTCATCATCTACTAGGGTAGGATCGATGAACATTTGAAGAATAATTTCGAAAATTGCGTCATGAGTACGACCTAAATAGTTCCCCTTAAGGGAAATCTGCTAATATAAATTCCACACAAGATACATGACATTACTTCATTAATGAATGAGGTTTGAAGATGGTTGACTTAGGGATAACTGCAGCAACTTTATCTGTTAGGAAATTAACAGAGAAGTCCAAGAGGCTACCTTCCATTCCGCTTCGGCCATGCTCGTAAATGTAGTCGTGATTCTACTAATGAAGAGGTCATTAATATTACTCATGGCTATTCCTCTATATCGTAACAACCTTCAAACACCTAAAAAGAATTATTTTGCAGTTCTAATTGATGTATTTTAGTAAGCTGAATCCGATTGAATGGAATTAGGCTAACGATTTTGAAATTATAAAGTTTTTTCCCACCATTTGATGAGTTTCCCATCACTGTGAGACGCCTGTCCAAATAACAAAAATAAATGAAGCCAAATGGGGAACATCAAACGAATTAACATTAAACAGAACCGATCTACATAAATGCTGAATCCGACATTTGTTACAAAAACAATTTGATAACTGTTATTAACTATAACAAGAATACCCGCTTTGGAAAATAAAGCCCAAAAGAAAGGAATATTGACGCCTTAGTTGCATAAGAGTTGCACATTCGAATTAGAAGTGCACAGGAATTCCAACATGGAAGAATAGGTAGATATCCACTTAGCCCATTAAACTATTAAATCTCCCATATCAAAAACTGAGCAATGTATTGAAGGATAGAAATGTTACTACCTGGATATCGTTGTATTAGAACAGCCGACAATTTTAGTACACATAAAATGAAGAGAAGTCCTCGTCGTGAAAATACATTACATAAACATACATGCTTAAATAGAGGAAAAGGAACATATATAATATACCTAATTATTATACTCCCCTATGAGCAATTTCCTATAACGTCGGGCATCACTCATATATGTATACAGCACAAGCCAATTCTTGCCATTTAAAAATAAAATAAATTCATTGTGGCTAAGTATGGGTGTCCCAAAAGACTGTTTTCTAAACTCATTAAGCACAGGACAAGCAGCAATAAAATGGTATGTATTTTCTATTTAATTTTTGTTACAGAGGGAACAAACCCATTGATTCTCTGATCTACCTATTGTATAATTCAAATTTAACAATTCCCCTCTAGTCTTCATTATGAGGCTTATAGTATTAATGCTGGGCGTATTACATATATAGTTACTGATTTCTAGATTTAAATTAAGGTTTTTATAATTGCTATGAAAATTTGAGTGGTGTGCCTTAAAAAACATTTCTTCAGTGAATTCTAATTTCAATTTTTTAAGTATGACATCTTTATTCTTGTATAAATGGCCTTGTTCTTTAATCCGTCCAATGCTTTCTCCTAGGTATTTTTGGTTAATATTTTCCAGAGTTCTAAACCAATTAGCCTGTTTCTCAATCATATGTTCAGCTATTATTTTAGGCCATCGATAATTAGGAAGGTTAAAAGCTTTATTTAAATAAATTAAAAACATTTTAAGGGTGAAAAAGTAAAGCGGATATTGTTTGGTTTCCAAATACAAAATATAGTCAAGGGTGTTCCTTGGAAGGGAGAACATTTTTTTAATAAAATATTTTTGTACTGATTCAACCTCCTGATATTTTTCATGATCCCAGAATTGAGCTCCATAGGCCATAACAGCTCTGACACTGGATTCAAAAACAAATCTGCTTAGTTAACGCAGCCCCTGCGTGACGGACTTTTTTAGAGGTTAGCATCAGCAGTAGACAGAAGCCCCATAGTGATAAATGAATTGCAGTAAATAAAAATTAGCATAAATATAGATTTATCACATAGAGACTGTGTTCTTTATTATATATGCTAGAGTATTAATAGACGGAGATGGTGTAGTAATGGAATAGGTGGATCGTGGCTTGTAATCTTGCCGTGTTAAATCATGGCCGATCAGTCTGATCAACTGATTCGCTCCTGCTCCCGTCAGCCTTTCTCCTCCGCTTTGATTAAATAAAAGAGATTGAATTAGCAATTTAACTCGTACAACAAGTATTCAACATTCGGAATGTGGGTGGGCAGATTAGAAATGAAGCAGCCTTTCAGCGGAACCTTCCACGAATTAATCGTTTTTGAATGTGTGGGAATATCAATTTGTTTGATTTAACTTATTATTAATTAATCCTTATACTGTTATTTATTTTTACCACTAGTAAACGCGAAATAACTTCGAAAATTTCCTCCTAATTATTATTTCTAACTTTAGGAAGAGCATAAATTGTATAATGGATATCCCTATACTTTTCATCTAATAAGAAGTGACAAGAGTTAATGCCAAACAAGAACCAATATTATGGAAAATTAGATAAAAATAGAATAATTAATAGTGAAGAGTAATTACTTAGCTTTAATCTAAAAGAAGGCACTGTGATTATTAGAAATTATCTGTTTTACCCATCATAAACAGGCTGAAATAAAAATGATTTCCCATGGAAATATGAAGATTATTTTATACACGATATTTTATCACATATCACACATGTCCTCTAAGATAATCTGTCATTCACTTCTCCTTTTTGCACTTATCTAACCCCTCCACTTCCTGGCACGATTACCATTAACGATTTATGTTTAGTTTTATATAAATCTATTAAGTATTGAAGTAAAAATATAGGATTCTATAAAATTAAATTATTTATTAACGCCCACTTTTTGCAACTAAGGCTAATTGGGACGAGTTATCTATAGGTTACCACTCTTTGGGTTGGGACTAAGGATTTCATTTAGTGAGTTCGTCTCTAAATAAATTCCTACTGCCCAGGCGGGAATGAACACGCCACTCTAGGTTTACCATGAGAGATTAAAGAGGATTCTATAAAATATGTTTATAGATGACTCCAAATTACAAATATTTGAATATACTTCAAATATTCAAAGGCTCAATGAAAACGATATTTTATATTTAAACTTGGATTAAGGCATTTCATGATTTATTGGCTTATAGCTAATATAAGATGAGTTGGAGTGTTATTTAATGTAAGATAGCAATCAAAAAAATTCAAATATCTAGGTAAATTTTCGAGTTTGAGAAAAAATGTATTAAATTAGAGTAGTAGATAATATAATTTTGCAACAATATTTTTATATAACATTTTTCTATTCGACTAATAACAATGCAGATAATTCGAATTCTTTTATCCACGCTTTAAACACTGTAGTCCGGGTTGTTGATTTCAAAGCTTTGAATAACGTCAAATATGCCCTAAACATGTTAGCCGGCATAACAATAAAGTGGTTGACAATTACAGTACTCAAGTTTAGTACGCCATAATATAGAATGAATAAGGAAAACATAAAAGGTGAAAAAAATTCAAAACGTGTCTATAGTGACGCCAGGAATAAATAATGAGAAATAAGGCAGCTCCCATTGAACGAAACGAGGACTGATTATTAGTACAGCTGTGTATTCCCTACGTCATCCCTTATCGTACGGCCTTGACAACGTCACGTAGAACTATAGTCTGTCGTCATATGCTTCCTTCAAATTTATCACGAGCTGAGGGTATGATTTAGTTTGTAAACACTTTTGGCCTTCGCCTTACAAGTTGTTGTAAATCCACAGAAATATACGAGTAAGTAATGAAAATAGAAACAAATTTTGTCAAGAAGTAATTTTTAAAATTAAAATTTATACATCTCACAACATGCTTTGGAATTGTAACAAATGTATTGCCTCTACTGTAAAAAAAACTTACTGAATGGTCTTTCATTACGAACTAATAATTTGATAACATTATAGGGCGTAATGAACTATTTAAACAGATGGCTGCAGCAAGAATAAGATAAAAATGAGAAAAACAAGCCAATGGAAATCATACATACTAACTGTACTCATTTGCAGTGGGGAATATCCTACGTGCCCTTTTTACAATGCTCACACTTATGCAGCCATCGCAAAATCCTAACAACTACAGTAATACTCAGAACAAAACTCAATATCAACAAAACACTCACAAAACAAAACATTTACTCCAAATTAATGCCTATCCCAGAAACTTAAACATTCTGGGCGACACATAATATTGACTAACGTAAAACATAACCTTAGGTGTCGGTGCGACGATAAATCAAACCAATGAACAAATAAACATGTTTTCGAGCTTGTTCCGAGAAATAAAATTATAAATAACACCTTCGCATGAGTTTACCCAAACTGCTATGGTATTAAATGAATCTGGTGAACATTTTGAATAATGTTATTTATTAAGCCCACTTTTAGCTAATTGGGACGAGTTATTACAGTATGAGTTCGTCACTAAATAAATTCCAATTTCCCAGGTGAGAAAACATCAAAATCACGATCAATAATCAAGATCAGGACTCTAGATTTAGATAAGATCATTTAAATAGAGTTTCGAACCATTGTAAAAAAAATTAAATTGAAATAAATGCGGCCAAAATATTAAGGAAATAATTGAACTGGGTATTCTAGATATTTATCATTCATTAGCAACTGAACGTATTAAGTTAAAGGAATGAGATATGATGAGAATGATCAATGCTAAAATACAAGCCAACAAACATCAGAAAGCCCTTGTTCTCTCTCAGGTTAGTGGTGCTCAACTGAGATATTTGAATTTTTCAGTCGTCGGTCTTCAGTAAACCCATGCCAAATTAAACAAATTCCAAATATTGTTCTCATTGAACTTTTGATGTTTCGATATAAATGAAAATTCGTGAAGAAAGTGGGGAAATTTGTTTAGTTAAAGCAGCCCCTGCGTGACGTACGTTTTAAGGAAGGACCGTGCTTCTTTTCGCAGTACTAACTCCAAGCTGAGGAAGAGATGCTCCCATGTCCAAAGAATGTTTAAGTCAGAAGCAATCTTAAAGTAGCTGAATAATTTGTAGTTATTAAAAGACTTCATTATATATATTTTTCCATTCATTATATTAAAATAGTTTCTACCTAATAAGTGATATAAAGACAGAATATTCGATCTGCGTAGAATTGATTTTGTGTGAGCTAAGTGTCATCATTTTGTATCTGTAAAATAGACATGGAGAATGATGTGATGGTCAGTATCATAGGTATAGAGTTGCTTGTCCAATAGTAAGTCCCTCTACGATTGTATGTACAATAATAAAAAAAGTAAAAGGTAGAAATGAACAACAAAAACCTATATAATAATCATGTTTACCTTCTGAAATAATAATAATTTTTTTTTGTTTATAAAAAAAAAACATTTTTTTTCGTTTGTATACATAATATGAATTATAATCACTTTAGTTTTGTCCGTCCTCCCCTCCTCATCAAAATGAAAATTCTGCTAATGTTTTGTATACGCAATCACATTTTCAAAAATCCCAAACTCTCTGAAACAAACCAATTTTGACGACATCTAAGAAATTCATATGGTTGCGGTCATCGGTTTGCCAATTTGAGTGCATGACAGTGAAGAATCAGATCTCTCCGCTTGCCGGCCCTAATCGATCTCTGATTGACAGTAGGCACTGCTGGCATTTGCAATAATCTTTCATTTCTTTCTCAACACTCCTTCAGGAACACATACAGTTATCCTCTAATGAATTCACAAGAATCAAATATCCTCCAGAACACTATTGGCTAGAAGTGGACTAACAACTTAGCTCAATAAAATGCAACTCTACAACTATCTTTACCAGCATATTTGTGACTGTGGTTGAGTCAATCTCCGTAAAATAACAAAATTATTTCTTATCATTGAAACGGTCTTTTTTCTATGCAACAGTCAGCAGTCTCAGATGAAATTTAGTTACTAAAAAGTGACGATAATGGGACAATGACAGCTCATTCAAAATCTGTTGATTGATCAGTAAGCACGCAGAGCAATCTTTCACATCAGGTTCACTTCGTAGTTTGCTAGTATCTGTGGAGTTGGTATGCGTAAGTGGGTGCACGTGAGTAAAAAAAATATTAACGTGAGTATAAGTGCCTAAGTAACTAATTCACATTATTAATGTCCTAAATACCGGCCAGATAAATTTATTTGTACCGCAAAGAATAAATTCTTAAGACTATGTCTTGAAAAGTTTGTGAATAATTAACCCAAAAAAATATGCTAAAAGATATGTTCGCTAAACACGTTTCAGCAAAACAGTTCAACCACTCTTCACCATACAATGTTTGTTCTCCACGTTTAAGGCTGAAAAACACACCCAAAAAAAGAACTAGTGTATCGTGTGCGTTCTTTGTTGGGTGCGCTAATTTTTCAATGGGGAGCATCGTGCCTCCGAGTCACATTAAGTGGTCAATGAACCGATTAGAATGGTCGGGTTGCCAGTCTGGTTTTTGTCCCCTTTGATGTTGTGACCCGCTCCCCCATTCAAGACTATTTGACTGCTTCATTGAGTCGTCTTCAAGCTCATTTTTCGCAGGTAGGGCCGAATCAATGATTTTACGACCAACGCTGTGCCTAATTTAATGCCACTAGGCTGGATCTTAATAACTTAGACAAATATATGTGGTTTTATACGGGACTTTATTTTAGATCCATGATTAGATATATGATCCTACTCACTTTATTAAATGAACTAGAAAAACTCTCTCTCCCTTTACCCAATAAGAATCTTTCCTGTGGAAGATTGGCCAATTAAATGAAAGGCTTCCACAGCAGGTGGCTCATCAGTTTTAGCACAAGCCGGTTCTTCTTAATTTGTTTCTGCTAATCTGAAGTTGTTTGGCTTCCTAGTTTTAATTATTATCCGATATTTACACTGCAAATCGGCTTAACATTATTATATAGCTAGGCTTTACAAAGGAGCACTACCAACAAATCAAAAACACCTGATGGGCCTGTTGGAAGCATCTTTGTATGAGAAAAATATAGATACTTGCACCAGTTACAGCTTTTATCTTGACACCAACGCCCTAAACCCGTATCCATTTAACATCGCAAAAATCTGCGTTATTATCAGATGGATCGAAAAACGATAAGTAGCCAAATTTGTTTAAAAATGTACTATTCTATAATTTTTGTTCTACGAATTTTCTCTAACTTCATAATTAACAAAATTATTTGTCTTTTTTAATACTTGGGCTTTAGTAAATCCGCACTATTAGTCACCTCAAATCAGAATAACTCCATACACATATCACAAAGTCTTCATACAAGCTTATATACCACATATTATTTTGCATCTAACATCAACTAATTTTAAGTGTGAAACGTGGCCAACTGTGGAATGGGACTACTTCAATAATTTGTATTTAATCAATAACATTCCATATATAATCTTTTCGTGCAAAATTAATGATTGTTACATAATCATGTTTACCTTCGTTATTATGCGTATGATATATGAAAAAGTTTATATAACTGAATTTATAACCAAAATAATGAACTAAAATTGTTGTTTTAGGCACTCAATTATTAATTATTTCATATCTATTTTTTTTTAAATTTCAAATCCACCTTTTTAAGGGTTCTTTCTATGGGAGAAGAGAGTAGAAAGTTAGGTGATATCATAAGCGTTCCATTCCAAAGTGTAGGAAATCTGCTAGGTTTACAAAACCCCAGGTGTAATAGACATTTAAAATCTTATAGAGCATCCATAAAATGGTGGTGATAAGTTATGGGGGCCTTATTTTTAAGGGGGCCTTTATTGAATTCTGGGACTGCGTGAACTAAGCCGAATCCTCCACAAGGAGGAATGACGACTCATAGATGACGTCATCTCAACATTATACTCTCTATTTCTCCTGCAATAAATTGGATATTCTAGGAGGAGTTCAATATTAAACTACTAACAATTGATACAGAGGCTTTAAGTGAAAATCGGGGCTCAGGTTAGCCATGAGAGTTAAAGCGTTGACCTTACTATCACATGATAAACCTAGAGTGG
This sequence comes from Riptortus pedestris, assembly GCA_019009955.1. NCBI lineage: Eukaryota > Metazoa > Arthropoda > Insecta > Hemiptera > Alydidae > Riptortus > Riptortus pedestris. Next base: position 120,696,840 of record CM032228.1, read on the forward strand.
CGAGTTCGTTTCCCGCCTGGGCAGAGGAATTTATTTAGTGACGAAATTCATTAAATAAAATCCTTAGTCCCACCCTGGCTAGAAAAAGGTGGTAACCTGTAGATAACCCGTCCCAATTAGCCTTAGTTGCAGAAAGTGGACGTTAATAAATAATTTTAATTTAAGTGAAAATCGCATATGTAGAAGTTAAGAGACAACAGTAAACCATAAAATACTTATACCCAAGTTAATAACCAAATTAGAGAAACATCTGTAGCACACTACTTTTCCAACAAGATTAGATAAACAACCTTTTTCGAGCTAACGAATAATAAAGGAGATAAAATAGTTTTACGCAATTTAACGAATTTGACTGTTATGCAAATTTCTGCACGCTACGCTATGGTGTTCTTCAAAGAAAAATGGAGCTTTTACATCATTACGAAATGCTCCTTGATTATCGCATATTTATCCATGTATCTCACATAGTAAAAGTTTGACAGAACGCTTGGAATAAATCGAAACGTTGTGTATTGGCTTAGTTTCGATAAGTAAAACAGAGCTTTAATGAAGGCTGAAAATTAAAATAACACAAATATCTTGGCCAATATTCGATTTAGAGAAACAACTATTGGATAATAATACTAGAATACTAAATTTTAAACAGTATATAATTTTTCAAATCCGCTCTTGCGGAGTGCAATAAAGTAAAATCTTCAGAGTGGGAAGACTTTTCTACATCCCCAAAATCGATAACTACCACTTCCTAAATACAATTATATATATATATATATATATATATATATATATATATATATATATATTTGGCGAAGATATATTTGGCGAATTCATTTTTCTTTTTAAAATTCCAATAATTAAAAATGTGCGCATGTTTTCATAAGAAATATATTAATAAATGAGGACACGGGAAAATCAACAACCTTGGAGGTTTAAATTAATGTATGTAATTTCTAGCTACGCTTTTTGAAAGATTACACGAAAAAAAATGAACTCGATGAAGTATAGACATCCTGTTTACATCAAGCCACTTATATATTATCAAGGTCTTATTCAGGGATTATTTTAGGTGAGCTAGACGGGAATGCCTTGTTAGGAAAAGCGTTCAATAATTAAAACAAAAAGTTAAATGTGTTTTTTGAAAATCTCTAAGGAATACAACTGGCGTACAATCTTTTAGCCTGCATATAAACTATTTTACTTCATACTAAACTAATGTATTCTATAAATGAATTAGAACAAAAATTTACTCCTACCAAAAAACACTAATTTATTTTCTTAACTAAAGCATTGCTTTGCAAATGACAGGTTATATTAATAAGTGGTTATGTTTTTCTCTTCAACAGATACTATAAATATAGCTTACGAATGCATTCTTAGCTATTCTCAACTTCTTCAAGTAAGCTAAATAAATATGTATATCATTCTAAAACGCATTTAGAATACATTAGGATGAATTAATAAGAATTAATTCGTTGACTTAATCATGCCTAATTGGCATAGATATCAAATAATCTTTAGTCCTAGTTAATAGAGCCCTAAAAAGGCAATGGGATAGACAAGGTAGTAGAATACAACTTATGAAGGCACTTAGTAGTAATACTAAAATGGGCAAACCGTACCCGTGATAAACTACTACAGAATATAGAGAAGCCACTATCAAATAACTTATAATCATGGAAGAAACTTAGTTTTTATATGATTTATATAATATATTCAGACTAATAAAGTAATGCTTATATTACTCTTATTAACTCAACGGTCACCTTCCCTCAACTCGAAACTCTCTCTCAGGACATGAGCTCTTTGTAGTTTTCGTATCAACTTATAATATCATCTTAAAGTTACACTGAGGACTCTGACATTTCTCATTTAATTCTCCTTGAAAACCACGATAAAAGTTTAATCCTGATAGAAAATCCATCGCACAAAATCTTAACGTTTTAACAATAACCTTAAGCACTGGAATGGCGCAAATGTTTAGTAATGCTGAATAGCTTATATACTTAACATAGCTTAAACTAAGCAACGTTTTAAGACGTTAGAATATTATAGTCGAAAACAATAAAAATGATGAGCTGTTTTTATGTAATCATTTTCAATTACTTCTGGGAAGGGGCAGTGACGGTATTTTGTGCTTCTGTAATAAATGCAAGTTTTGAACTCGGACAATTGTCACTAATTTTATTTAGTTGTGCACTTAACAAACTTCAAGATAAGATTTAAGATATCAGTTCACTGGTACCTACTCAGTATTGCACCGAAATCGAGAAGCTACTTACATAAAGCATAGTACGAGTATAGTTAATACTTAGTGAGGACAGTCGCAACGATTGTAAGAGAGAAACGTGCACTTCAGAAATGTAAGAAGCAGTCTAGAATTAGATTTAATAAATAAGTCATTGCTGTAGGCATCTATTAATACAATATCTAGGAGTTTTAAGGGTTTTTTTAAATTAATGTTAATTTTTATTTTTTGAAAAGGGCTATTGTTTGAAGAGGTGGCAAGTAAGCCATGAAACATGTACGGCAGTTTCAAGTATTCTTTATATATTCAATATTCTTTATATATTCAAAATATGAAGAATATATAAAGAATATTGGGTCCAGAATAAGAAGAAAAATTAATATATCATATTTGGATAGCAAGTTATTCGTTTACCCTATTCTGTGATCATCAGAAAAGGATTTTTAATTATTTTCTTAAGAATATTTTTTTTTTTGTAATTTTCATACGTTGGTTCATAATTTGGATTACAGATTTATTCATCATTAAAAAAATGTTATTATTATAGTATGTAATGATCAGACTTTAGTGCAGTCACAACTATTAACACAGAGTTGATAATTTGTTAAAACATACTAGATAAAAAGATTACGGGCGCAAATTAAAAAGTATTATTAAAATTATACGACTGTAGGGAGAGATTTTAATCTGGGGGAATAAAGGCATGGAAACAGGATGTCTGAACATCTTTTATGACTTTTCATAAGTAATCTAAAAGACGGAGTAGATTGTAATCATTGGTGAAAGACATGCTTCAAATGCATAATGAAGACTTAATTATTAATTTATGCAAAGAAGAAGCGTTGTTCCATTAATATCTGTTAAGATAAAAATCAAAGTCCCAACGACTCGTACAACGAATCATCAAGGTGACGAAGTTAAATTGAGCAATTAGGGATCAATAGGGCTTACATTAGGTCAATTGACATTAAAGGACTAAATTAGCAACATATATAAAAAATCATTTTTTTAATTTTAATAAATCAAATAACAAATAAGATTCGATGAGTACTTACAATGATAGAGGCAGACCAAAACAAAAGGGGAAAAAAGAAGAAAGGATATATATACACAAAATTAATTATACAACTTATTCCTATTTTCGAGTACTAATTAAATTGAAACTCTATTAAAATTTTATTTTGACTAAAATGATTTCATATTATTTTCCACTTATTTAAAATTAATTAAACTAATTCAAGTAATAAATATCTATATTAGAAAAAATGTAAAAACTACGTGGTATGCTGGGCCCAATTTATCTGTATCAATAAACAACGCCTGATATGCAATATACACATTCATGGTACTAGTTCCTCATTGAGTGCTGTAGTACGCACAAAGGGGAGGACTGAAGATAAAACTAGTGGTCTAAAAGTGCACTCAATCTTAATCAGTGTTGTTAAGGAAAATTTACTTGTTTATTTATCCTGAAAAATGTACAAATTACTTGTTGTAATATTTTTAAAACAACTTAAATTTGCAATTCGTTGTTATTGATTTTTTAAAAGTTACAATTAATACCTCTATTAAATGAAAACACCCTTCAATTTCATATTTAAATAAAATGTATTCGATTGTTCAAGTAAAAGCTTATATCTACTTAGTAAGTTTATTTAATTACTAATAAGCCGTATAATTTGTTTATTAATTTAATTTTATATTGTTTAATTAAGTGACCATTATACAAGTCTTATTAGTAATTAAATAAAGTTTCATCATGCAAAACATTTCAGTTTATCACAGATTTCATTTTATTTTAAAATAACATTTTAACCCGGACCATTAAATTACACACTAAGATGTGAATTATTGCTTGCTTATGGTTGCGTCCTCTGAAGTATTGAAGAATACTTATAATAACAATAACAGTAGTAATTGTAGAACATTCAATAAAATAAAAAGAAAAAAAAAACAGTTTCTACTTAGATACGATGAAGAGAGTCAACTTTCAGAAATCAAAAACTTATGTTTAAGTTCACAGTTTTTAACCGGCCCCAGTTGCATTAAGAATGTTCGATGTTGGATAATTGAAAACAACCATCATTCCCAAAGTATTTATTTATGAGAAAACCTCGGATGTATTGACATCTCTCAGGCCTCACTGAAATGTAAAGTTATCCAATAATCATGACAAATAAATGCTGTGTGAGGATTAACTGTCATTTCCAAATAATCAAATCCAGTTTGTAAATTTCGATATTAAATACCAACAATGAAAAACACCTGACCACACTAATGAGTTCCGAACAACATCTTGATCTCCAACCCCTCCACTACCAAAAATACAAAACGATGTTAACTTGTAGACAATTGACATAGAACTATACAGTGAATATCAGTTGTACTATCATGTGATGTATAAAGCGTAAATTACTAGGGGAATGGGAACTATTTCGCATATTATTATTAAAATAGAGAACAACCAGATAACTACTACATTGATTAAATATGAACAGGCTGCATTTATGCTTTACATCACTTTACTCATAGGATTCACTGGCTTTTTTCGAGTAGTTATTGCGTTTTTTCGTCGGCCTTTATCCTAGAATTTATTAAAGCTTTAAAAATGTTTAAATTATTTGAATAAATGCGTTGTATATATATATATATATATATATATATATATATATATATATATATATATTTCAACTCACACAAGCGGGTGTGTTAAAGAGTAGGGTTAAGTCATATTCAACTGATATGTGCGGTTATCTCCATTAGATTAAATCTTTCTATGAAATAAAACTTTAAATAATCAATCTATTTCCAATACTTTAAAATACCCTTAATTTACCCATGAAAGTCACTATAGCCCCGGTAATAGACAGATAAACTCATGCAATTAACGTATGCATTTTCCTTAAATATTATACTTAACTCTAATAAATCCAATCAAAAGTACAATGAATCAAGTTAAGTATCTCATCACAGATAGTAAATGTAGAAAGAAATAGCTTGTTAAAGCAAAGTGGTGGTGAAGGCATTTATAGAAAAAATCGTGACCGGTATGACACATTAATAGGAGAAAAATGGACTGCTCTTCGGAAGGTTAGATTGAATCGATTTCCATCAGTAATTGGAACTGATCGTACTAAATTATCGATTTCCTGATCGAATTTCACAGTAATAGTTCTTAATTATAATCTATAATTAACTCAATGTGCTAAATCAAATCTTCAAAACTGTTGGAAAGGTAATTTGATGTTCATCTTTAGCAATTTAAACTTTCTAAAACTTTGTTTATTACTGAAATAAACACATCATCCAGTTCTTCCTTAAAAACGATGGTTATTTCTTCAAAATGAAATCAATACTATAACGTTTATTATTCCATAAGTTATAATAAATTTAGTTCATAAAATTTATCTGACAAACTAAAAGGATAACAATTCACATATACTTTTATTAAAACAGTTGGATATTTCAGCGTTTGAGAATAATTAAATAAGATGTCCATTGTAATTTCGAAATCGAATTTTAGTGCAGTATCAGTAAACAACTACACACTAAGGAATATAATTAAAAATAATTGATCGTGATAAATGTATTTCGTGATTAAAAGTGTCGCTGTAACTCAGAATAAGCGATCAATTATGGCTGAGAAAATGTTATTGTCATTTATTTAAGACCAATAATTATTTCATGCAATCTAAAAATTTTAATTTAATAAATAAATTGTTGCGTTTTTTGGAATATTCTAGACAGTATATACATAATTTAAAAAATAAAAATAAAAAAGGTCCGCATGATGGTGGACTATTCATTGTGATTGTACCATGAGCAAGCAATAAAATTAAACTGATTTTAGTACATACATATACATGCTAACCACACATTTATGATTCCCGAGAACTCAGTATGATGAAACTAAAGATATTTTATTAATTTTTGAAGGATATACTACTATATTTTATATTACAATTATTATACTAACTAAAATAATGCCTGCCGCTCTTGCTGAGGTGTATTTTGAATAAAGGTGGCTATTTCTTGTAACCATATTAAATCTATGTACCCTCCACTTTGTCTAGTGAGGAAGTTTTGACTCAATCCGGCAGAATAATTTATGTATTATCTCTAACTCCTTTCGGGAGGAGAGAGATAACTACAAGCGTTGACCAACCAGGACCAATACAGATATGTTGCCCCAAATAACAATAAACAGTTGACTAAAAACTTTTACTAATATTTATATATCCTCTATATTACTAATATTTATATATCTTTTTTCTATGTTCACTTATAAAATGTTTATCTATTTCACTTTTGTTATTTGTCATTGTTTTCTTGGTATTTGTTTTTGCTACTTGTTATCTATTATCTATTTTACCTTTATTTCACTATGTAAAATGTTTAACTGTTGAAAGGGCAAATCATCTATGATGTGATGTCCATAAATAAATAAAAATTGTAATCCACATATTTTTTGCTGAATTCAAAGTGTAAATACCTGATAAGTTTGGGTACCAGATATTTAAAGGAGGGGGAAAAGCATGATTGAAATAGACAGACAAATTTATTTAGCAATCAACAATATTCATTATTTATTATCTCTAACAGAGCCTTCCAAAAAGAGGACTTTTTACTGCCTTGTTAACACTTTTGTTTATAAATAAAAGTAATAATAAACTTTGTTTATAAGTAATAATAAACTTTGTTTATAAATAATAACGAATAAACTTAAAATAATTTATTTTGCATTTAATAGAACACACAAAATCAATTATTATAATACTCGTTATTATTAACATGATTATACGAAAGTTGTATATAAAAAAGGTACAACATATTGAAAAATAATGTTTACAAAATGTTTTAAAATTTATTTTTAATTTTCGTCTAAGTTAATTTATTAATTTCATAATAGAAAAACTTCTCATCCAAGATAATAAAATAATTAGCCTTCATCAAATGCTTGTGAATAAATTATATCAAGTTTAATTAATTGCATTTATACTATAGTTGGGTATAATAATTAATTTATAAATTTATACTGTAAACTAAAAAGTCTGTAGATAATAATTTCCATTGTTTCATCATTTTCTAGTTCAGTGAAAAATAAGTATTAAGGGTCGACCCAAAACCCACCTAATTTCTTAGACTAGCCAGTTTTTAAATGAATAAAATGAACTTAATAAGCAAACGTCTTAGTATGCGCAACTGTTAGCATAATAGTTAACATCCAGTGGAGAACTAGATTTTGCATGGGTTTCTGAAGGTTAAACGCCAAAGTAGAAAATGAGAGAGAATTTTTATAGAAACATATTATATGAGTTGTATATTAGAAAACAGCGATTTTAAACGCAACAATTAATGGCGATGAACTCGAACAGTAGACACAATTCATAAATGATTTTTTTTTTAAATTTAGAAGGATAAGATTTACTATCTTCCCATATTAGAGACTATGCATAATATTAAAAATCGAAGCATATGATGAGTAATTGAATATTATTATAGCAAATAAGAAAATAAAATAGGTTCATTTATTTAAAGAAATGGAATGGAATCCAGAAATACATGGGATAGTTGCAAAAACAGTGGATCTTTCCGTTACTTATTTGGGATTTAGCAATGAAAGAACTAATGTGACTAATTTGTTAACTAAACCGGTATCCGTACTTATAAAATTATCACCCACCGTTCTTCTTGCTTTATATGGAATGGAGGCCTTTTAGCGATTTCATCTCCGCTTAGATAATGACATCGAATTGGTCCAATAATCCAAGAGTAACTGAGCGCTCAGTTCATCGTTTTCATAAATTAAACTCGTTCAAGAATATAAATACAGTAACTTTTCAAAATTTATACTTTGCGCTTTCATGGCCACTAAAGTATTCTCGTTACTTTAAGCAATGTAATTCAAAAACTATTCTTCTAATAAACCATTCAAAGATCCAAAATACGTAATGAATGAATTAGTCAATGAATCTTATTTAGACAATGTTTGAGATCTTATAAGTTATTCAAATGAAGAACTTTTCCAACACCCTGATTTAGTTAAGGACCATTAAATCAATAGTCATGGGGAAATTTAATGAAAAACATAGAATGGTCTTCGACTCTACAAAAATAAAAGGGGTAATTTTTAGAATCATCAGACATTAATTTAATTACAGTATTCAAGACCGACATGTTCATAATTATGTTTGCCCCTTTGAAAATGAAAAGCATAAAAATAAAACTGGTCATTGAAACAGTGATGAAACAATTTATACAAACCCGTCAATTTCTGTCTGTGGAATAAAATTTACTTTATACTTTATTTTTTTATAGATCCTTTACATGGTGATTTAATCATTTTTAACGTTTGAACATATCGCTTAATGTTACAGAGCAGTAGATGAAAATATTTTATTCACACTAATAAAAGAAATGTATTGTTGGAAAATAGGGGGATATAGAACATTTCCAATAAAAATACATTTATTTTAACATGTGAGAACTATTGGTCAGTCATCGTAAAAGTGTGGTTAGCATATATAAATTTTAAATCTATGCGAAAATCGAACATAGACTATTTGTGTGTAATGACGTACTGTCTCACTGCTCGATGATTATATAGTGAAATCTGCACCAACTGAACACTAGGTGACGTCCACAAACGAAGCTAGAATTGACACTCGCGAAGTACACATTGGCTGCTAACCAGTACGCGGGCGCGGGAATACTGGAGCAGTTTACCGCGGAAACCGGTGTGACAGTAGAGGGGAGAGCGCATGCGCCAGGACCTAAAAGGAAGTCTTCCGACTCTCCGATGTTTAGTATGCCAATTTTCTGCTTACATCTCTCCTGATTAATACTATAAAAGCACCTCTTTTTTCTTTTAATAGAAAGGTGTAGAGTAGATAATATTATACATACAGCGTTCGTGTTTATTTTTTAACTCTGAGATATTCTTTTAAAATTGAGCATTATTCTACGCAATAACAGAGGTCAACTTTTTCAACAATTAAACAAATATTTTAACTAATATATAGAAAATTATTATTTGAGTTCACAATTGAGAAATATGTTATCAATTTCCAAACAGTTTCCAGGAGATACTGACAAAATAAGATCTTACAATTTAGTTACAGGGACAATTTCTACAAGTAATCTCCTATATACTAATACTATACTAGTATTATCATGTGCATATAACTATATAACTAGTACTTAAGGAGTGATTTAAAAAATAAAATAGTATTTCCCCAGAGTAAGATGCAGAAAAACTTTATGAAAATATAATTTATTTATTTATTATGTAGAGCTCCGTAACTGTAGCGACTTGGCTCTTCTTAAACATGGGGAAAACAAAACAAAAACAAAAAACAAGTAAAAAAAATAACAAAACAAAGTAACACAAAAGAAACAAGAAACATGAACACAACAAAATAACAAGAAACATATAAACAATAACACAAAAAGAACAAGAAACACAAACACAACATAGAACTAAAAACAGGTAGTAAATAAATAAGTGAAAAGAAAACTTGGTAACTTTGAAACAAAACTATTCATAAAAACAGAATATGTTATTTTTATGAAAATAAAATGCCTAATCGTGATTGAGTTTTCCATTTACAAGAAAGCGTTCAATTCAACAAGATAAAACCTCACTCATTGTATTATTAAAAGGCTGAGACTTGGTGTGCCATAATTGTGACCCCTGAAGAATCTTTTCAGTCCATATTCAACCTCGTAACCTTCTCCAGTACTTCTCCAGCGACCATAACTTTGGAATTTCCAATGGAATGCCATACTTTTTATGACGGATTCTTGTAGAAAATCAAATTCTAAAACGAGTTTATATCAGTGAATTTTTCGATTTAAAGCATCCTTTAGCCGTAAAATGCACAAATCTTTATTTCTGAAACGCACGCTTTATTGAAGCATATTATTTTATTTTGAAGTATATTAATAGTAAAGAAAATACGAAAATAATAGCTATAAAATGTATATGAATAAGATGTAAGTAATAAGAACAATCTACAGACGATCATCGACAAATATCAATTTCTTTATCTGAATGGATTAACTAGTTTAAGCGAATTGTAAAGTACGACCTTCTGGGAGACAGCCCCGGAAATAAAAGCCAGTGTTAGTCTTGTATGAATAAAAAAAAAGTACGCCACGCAGGCGCTGCGTTAACTAAGCAGATTTCCCATGCACGCCTCGTATTTGCATTTAACATAAAAAATAAAAGTTCAATTCGAACAATATTTAGTACTTAAGATTCAAATAAACTGTTTGGTTCATTATATAAAAAGTTTGTTAATCTGACATGAGTAGGAGTGGGGGTTTACTGTGGGGGATAAAAACTAAAAAATGCAAATATCTCAGTTAATATTGAAGTTAGAGTATAAATTTATATGAAACGTTAATAGAACATTATATTTTTGCAATAAGGTAGATTCTATACAATTTTTCGATCTGACTCATCGATAACGGAGATATTTCGAATTATCAAAATTCTTGCCCTCTAAACCCCCACCCCTCCTCTGATCCGATTTCAGCCGTTAACGAACTAGATCTTTCCTTTTACATAAAACGATTATATATCAAGTTTGGTAGCGATAAGACAAAAATTGCGACCGCTAGAGGCACACACACACACACACACACACACACATATATATATATATATATATATATATATATATATATATATATATATATATAATTTTTTAATGGACCTTATTTTCGGCATTTACTAGGTAGGATTGATGAACATTTGAAGAAATGTTTCGAAAATCGCGTCATGAAACAACCTAAATAGCAGATTTCCCATATGGGAAATCTGCTAAAAACGCACCTATTCCTGATACGGATAGATGCCTACCCTCATTTTCGTTCTGAAATTGTAGCTTACGAGTTTGTCAAATGAATCTAAGTGGATTCTATTCTCACATGGTTATTGCCAGCCAATACTATCCAGTTTTTTCTTATCGCATTATACGCTATAACTAATGAACTAGCCTTCTGCTAAAAGAAAGCATATGACACAAAAGTAGCGTAAGTAATTATTTTCGTGAGTCATTAATTGCTCAACTGTAATCCCATTCAATTGATACTGGATTCAGTGAGACATTTTTATAAATGCTACATTATATATGTATATATATCTTCATTTACTTATTTTATTAGGTTGTCAACACTGTAAAGTATCACTACAGAAAATTCTCCCACTGGAATGAGTGAGCAGGAATCCTAAAATCTTTGCCTGTACCGTGTGAATGAGGTCTCAGCTCTAACTGGTTTCTAATACTATGGGAAAGAAGCTAATTTTGACGATCTCAAATGGGTAATAAATAAAGCTGCAACTGCCAAAGTTGAATTTTATCTATTTTCAACTTCCGTCCAGGTAGAGAATATTTACCACTCAAGATTTTTTTATTTGGCGAGAAAAAATAAAAAATCAATATATTTTTAAAGTCACGTAACTTTCTTTCTAATTAAAATTCATTCCCCAAGAACTGGAGCCTCTAAGTAAAGGACACACAAATGTATAGCTGTTAAATTGCGATTAATAACAATTCGAACATTGAATGTAAGTCATTAAATGCTTTCATTAGTCATAAAACAGCCGACAGCGTGTGTGTGTATGTGTGATTCTCTTAGATATAAATATTTTCGGAACATTAATACCTCTTGAGAAATAAGTCGGAACAATTTATGAGTTGTTGCTGTGCAACATTATGATAACCATTGTGACTGCTCCCGGATTTCCTTGTAAATATAAGGATAAAAGGAGAGGGTCTTAAAAGCTTGCAGTTTAGCATATGTAGACAGAATTCTAACAGGGGGGATTTTTGAAAATTCGAAATATCTCCGTTATTAGGCGTCTGATCGAAATATAGAACTTTGCTAAAAAATTCTTTTTTTTTCGAAAAATTACATTTGCTAAAAATATTGTTCTGTACATTTATTCTGTATCTTGCATATTAACCGAGATATTTTCATTTGTAGTGTGCGTAGTCGGCAGAAGTCGGCTTTATTCGGGACTTTCCGCCGAAAGCTAGTTCGGCAGTTTCCGTAACTGTTTGTCCTTCGTGAATTGGTTTAGAGATTCGTTACTACTACCGTTATTAATTGGCAGATTTCTCTATTGTAAAACTTCACTTGGGAAATCTCCTTAGTCTACAAAGCCTCCTCCGTGACGGACTTTTTCTAAATTGAGGTCACAGTATTTTAATTCGAGTAGCTCCCTCCATTCCTTTACAATATTAAGGGCACAATAGAGACGGAAAGTTAAACAATAATATCAGATGACCCATCAATATCTCCTAAAATTAGTAAGTAGTATTCAGATACTCTGCATAAAAAAAAGTCCGTCACGCAAACGCTGCGTAAATAAGCAGATTTCCCACGCGAAGGTTTACAATAGATAAATCTACATACTGGATAATATCTACATCTAAATAACAACATCACCGTGAATATTAAATGAATAAATACAAACGGAAACGAGAAATCTTTCAATCAATTTTAATAACCTCCCAACAGAAAGCGTCTGAATTGTAGACAAACAGGTTAGCCAACCTCGCAGATGTGACTAAATAGATAGAAATATTTTAGACCGGAATGAAAAACAATTAATGAAATATATCTGAATATAAAAAGAATAATTTTTTATCTCAATCACTCAATTTTTAGTAATCCAAGAAAAAATGAAGGGGAGGGGGGAGTCAACAGAAGGTATTTGTATGTACCTCACAAAGTACAAGTTCAATGACAACAATATTTAGTATTCAACCTTGTAATAAAGTGGCTCATGATATAACAGCTTGTTATTAACATGACATGAGTATTAGTGAGGCTTTACTGAAAGCAATAAATTTTAAAATTCAAATATCTCTGGTAATATAATATTCTTGATATAGAAACTATTTAGAGAACAAAATTTATAGATCTTTCAATTTTCAATATGATTGGTTCTGTACAATTTTCCAACCCAGCACATAGGTAGCGGAGATTTTTCGAAATTCCCTTCCTCTAACCCCCCTCCCACTGGTTCCATTTCAGCCATCGAACTTGATCTTTCTTTTTACATAAAACGATTAAATATCGAGTTTGGTAACGTTCAAACCGACCACTAGAGAGTTAACAGACATATATATATATATATATATATATATATATATATATATATATATAGAGAGAGAGAGAGAGAGAGAGAGAGAGAGAGAGAGAGAGAGAGAGTTGAATGAAACTCATTTTCGTGATCCACTGAGTAGAATCGATGGACATTTAAAGAAATTTTTCGAAACTCGCGCCATTAGTACTACCTCAATAGCTACTTTCCTTTAAGGGAAATCTGCTAATAAAAAAGAAGAGAGACACACTTTAAGCGGAATTTTCAAGGGGAAATATGCTTACAGGAAAGTGAGTAATACAGTTTCATTAACTCCACTTGCGTAGCATAAGGCACTGTTAGAGTACTGCAAGCCACTCTCAGGAGCATGGGCTCAGAGTCCAGCCCTCAAAGTAATACTATAAATTCATCAAGATTTTATCTGCCGCGTCTAGCAACCCTCTTAATCTACTCCTGTAACACATGCTTATTAATTTAACTCTCATTATCGCTCTCTCTTTATTACAGAGGTTTCTTTTTAATTACATCATTTATATATGTTAGTTTCATATATTATTTAGTCTCCTCTCAATTGCATTGTATCAGAACACTGTTGCCTAATTGGAGGGTTGAGGAACATTACTCAAATATAGCACTTAAATTAGGAAGCACCAAAGAGGTAAAGATATCTTCAAAATTGATGATGTAAACTAAACATGAAATACAATATGTTAGCCCCTGTGCTGCGACCTAACCAGAACAACGTAGAGGCTTGAAGAAGGTAGCAGAAGAGAAACCAAAAATTTACACCTTAAAGCGCAACGTGGAGACGGCTAACATTCAGCCCAGCGAGGAAGTCCACCACAACATGTTTATTGACATAATAACCTTAAATAAAAATAGCTCAAGGCTACAAAAAGTTAGGCACAAATAACACCTTTAAAATTCGTAACGGCATGTTTGTTCATATAACAACAATTGCATAGTTTTATCATATTTTCTACACTTCTGCGTTTTTATCCATCACACACATGCACGCAGACATACAAACACACATTTTTGTGGGCATTGGCTAAATTGTGGAGGAAAAGGGAGATGAAGAGAAGAGGCACTGTAAGCAGTAAAATCAAAGTAAAAAAAATAACTACAAATAGCTCCATTAATAATCGAGATACGAAAACAATGTATAAAACATTAAAATTGATTATGGTAAAAAGTTGGTTGTGTAACATTTTTTGACCAGACTCTTAATAACAAAAATATTTTAAAATATAAAAATATTTTGATTCTCCCTCTAACCCACGTGCCCCCATTTTCTAGTCCGTTTTAAATTAGATAGATAGGTGTATATATATATATATATATATATATATATATATATATATATATATATATATATAGAGAGAGAGAGAGAGAGAGAGAGAGAGAGAGAGAGACATGGATAGATTGATGTTTTTGTCTGTTAATGCTCGGTCACAATTTTTGTTTAACTGTTACCATGTTCTATATGTAAAATTATATTTTTTGTTTACAGTCTTGAGTAAATCTCCTCTTCTGCGCATCTCCCGTTAACAATAATTCGATATATAATGAAAGGTCTTCTTCGGAGATAAAAACCAAATATTGTATTCAACAGACCTTTACTGTGTTAAATAAATACAAATATGGATTTCATCAATTACGATTTTACGATCTATACATGAAAATGTTTATTTGATCTGTACCGATACCTGACCGTTACATGCAACACTGAATACTCATACTCGTTATGGGCTGTAAATGAATCGGAAGGGGAGGGGGGGGGGGGGTTAGAGATAGTGAATCAAAAATTCTAAATAACTCCGTTATTATGAGTTGGATCGAAAAATATTATTACTCAATACTCTAGTTGCAAATTAAATGGTCTACAATTATTATTTAATACCATTTTTTCTGTACTACATGTATCTGACTTCAATATAAGTCAAGTTATTCTTTTATTTTGTATTCAGCATTCAGTAAACCTTCACTTCTACCCATCGAATTTTACATTGAGTATCTGAATAAGTAATCATCCCATGTTCAGTGTTTATTTCAACCCCTATTTAAACTGTCTTATTTCTACAGGACGAATAGAGAATAGATGGTGAGCCACGGTCCAGGACCGGGAAAATATGTTTAGTTTATGCAGTATAGGCGGCATTTGTGCGTTTTGGGGTTAAAACATTAGTTGGTATTATAATTTCAGTGGAGAATCTAGTTTTTAAAGGTTTTCATTTTTCGATAGCTAGATCCTGACATTTTTTATGGGAAAGGTCCTATGGATATTTGGAGTAGTGATATAAGAGAGGGCATCGGATTTTTCCCCAATATATTCATCCCCATAAGGTTTTCATTTTTTAGGGATGCACGATAATATGGGACCTCATTATCCACCAAGGCGAATTTAGTAGCTACACTTAGGCCATATTATTGACCCACTGCAAATATTCATGCATATAAACTATCTCTTAAAACTACAGAACCTATAACAATAAAATTAGTTTAACAATATCATATTTTAACATTAATATATTTATTTAAAATTCAGAAATATACAACTAACATTTCTATACAATTAAAGGAAATTTACTTTCTGAGCGTATAGTGAGATGCTACTGGTCTGAACTGTGCCTATGTACTAAGGCCGAAGGTATCCATCCTAGCAGCTAGAGAGGAGGCTGAGACCAGTCTGGACATGGAGTCGTGCGTATGTAGCTATCTAGACCATAGCATTCATTTAGTTATTTGCTTTCTCGAGCTTTATTTCCCTAACTTCAACCATGCCCATCGAATAACCACGGACATCACTGTGGATTAATTTGATCACTCACCGCAGCTGGCTTGACGAATCACAAACTTTTGTCTCTAAAATCAAGGATGCTACTCCTCTAGGAGACAGATCAGGAGTGTACCTGCTGAAATGTGGGGTGTGTGAGGCCAGCTACGTGTATCAAGGCTAAAGAACACATGAGAGCATACTCCGAGTATCACTCCCACTGTAAGGAGCACAACCACCAAGCTGGGGACCACCAGATAACATTACATCACAGCTACGTAAGAGGTTATCTGATGGACAAGGTTGAGGGTATTGAGATAAAACTCGAGAAAGTCAGAAATAAGTAAATGTGCAGACGGACACTAACGCTTCTCTCATGTCCAGACTTGTCTCTGCCCCCTCCCTAGCAGCTTGGACCGATTCCCTCGGCCTTAGTCCATCGGCAGGGTTCAGCCAGGTAGTAACTCTATAGGCCAATGCTCTAACAGTAATTTTGCTTAAGTTATTTTAATGCTTAAATAGTAAATAAGACATTATTAATTTATTATATTTTAATTATAACTATGTTGTTAAAGGTATGTATTGTTATTGACTGTTTTGTTATATGACGAATTATGTAAATGTTTTAAAAAATAGTTTTTAGACTCCTTAATTATGGTGTTTTATTGTTTGTAGCCTTGAGGATGGGAATTTAATTCACAAAAGCCCTAAGCGTTTTAAAGAAATAAACTGTGAGCAGCCACAAAAAAGTGTTTCTGATTAACCTCACACACTTTAGCTGGTGTACTCCCGATCTGAGCCAACTATAATAAGGGCCAAGCATTTTGTTTTTGTTCTACCATTCCTAGTAAACATCTGAGTTGTAGTCCAGATCATTCCTTTCAACTTCAATGTTCTTTTTCCTTCATCCAGTTCAGTAATTTCTTCGTTTTAATTAAATTCGGATCTCGCTTGATCTATGTATGTGCTTCCGGATATACATACGAATGTATTCCTTGAAAACCGTACAAATTCTTTACATTAATGAGACCCCGATCCATGTTTTATCGGAATGATCAGTCCAACTGAAAAAGTAATTGAAAAAGTCAGATGATGCTTTAGCCATACTAGATCCAATTCATGCAATGAGGTATCTAGTTAGTAAACTATTGTGAAACTGTAAGGAAACGAAGGATTACTTCAAGTATTTATGGCTTTTATTTTATACCCTCCGTTTAAATGACTATTAAGCAAGAGTCGCAAACATCTAATAAAAATACTTATCAACTTCTATTTCATTTCTTTTCGGGCTATTTTAAGATACTGAATCATTCCGAGATACAAGTATGATTCTTTACTACTATATCACTAGTGCAGCGTATATTGGATAATATTATTTGCAGACATTGATTTTAATTGTTAAAATTATTATGGTGGGATGATCCTATTACTCGAAATGTTACTATCATTATATTGGATTTTAAGAGAGCACATGACTCTTTCGAAAGTACTAGCAGTCGCAGATTACTTAGAGAGTTTTCTTTATTTTATAGCATACGACGGATAATAGGTGATGAGCCATCAGTTGTAGATGCTATTTGCGCCATGATGCAATGTTTAAACAATGAAAAAAAAAGATATAAATAAGTAGCCTATTGAATTGAATGGTTCCGGTTTTCTATAAACTTAAAATTCTGGTGTAATCTCTTGGAGCGAAGACGGGACGGGTGTTTAAAAGGGAAGAGGACGCGGGAAAAGAAGAGGATGAGCAGCCTAATATGGCGGGGACAAGACGCTAACGGGAGGAGAGAGCTGCTGCGTTTGGGATAGATACTCCCTAGAAGGCGCTAGAGTCGCGTGCCAACCTCTCTTATTGGCCAAATGCGATACTAGATTCCTACTTCTATCTAATGCTCCTTGGAACTCATCAACCCTCCCCCTCTCACTTCGCCAATAAATCTAGCTGTCTGTCTAACTGTCCACTTTATATAATGTGTCTATTCCTCATAGTCCTGAATTTCTCCTGATATAAAAGTAGATAAGGCTGTCTAAGAACCCCTGGAGAGGGAGATCGCCGATGTAATATTCTTTTATATTGTTTCATCCACATTCCATAAAAAGGAGTACCATTTATGTGATCGGCCTGTCAGGACCGACTCCTGTAGGTAATCCCTTTGGTATTATTTAAAATGAATATAAAAATTACCAAGACGTGAAGGAGAAAATAGTTTTGTGCTGATCGTTGGCCAAGAGGACAATACTAAAAACATCTATCACGTAATGTATCTCAGACTTTGAGATATGAATAGAATCATTGTCATGTTTCAGATGGGAGAAGCATAATAGTTTTGGAATAAAATGTAAATGATTACAAGCAGCCTTAATAAAATCCTTTTGAGAAGAAGGCACTAGGTACCTGAGTTTTTGTACGGTAATGTTGATCACCATTATGATCCTGAAAGTAAGAAATTCATCCAACACCATTGTTGAAAGTGGCTACGCCATTCAGAACAGTAATGTTATTACCTGCGATGGATTTTTCTGGCATCCTTAAATACAACTCCTAGAGAAAGACCTTACTGGTCAAAAAATTAATTTTATTTAATAATTTCATCTTTCAGAGATAAAATGCATTAATAAGATGTGGTACAATTGAACTTTTACAATCTAGTACACCATTAAATATATATTTTACATACCTTAATTCCTAGAGATTTCAATGATATCTAGTTAAATCAATAGCACCTACCTGGGGGAAAAAAAGGAGCAATTAGAACCATATTTGAGAAATCAAGTAACAAAAAGAAACAACTGTTTTTTACATGCTGTATGTCCTTTTTTTTATTTCTATGTAAGATAAGCATTAATATTATATTACTTCTTATTTCTATTTTACGCAGCTGAAACTGTTAGTACAAGGTATTTAGAGGATACTATTTCTCCCTGTCCCAGTTTTACTGTGTTAAAAGCACGTCAAAACTGAAGCGATACTAATGTTCGTTATTTTGTTTTTTTTTAAACTGTGATTTTTTTTCCTAATCATAGATGGGCCATTTTATTTATGAGTTTATGTTCTGATAAACATAACCTATTTTTTTGTTCCATCATAACATTGCTGGCAGGTGTCATACGGGGTAAAGCATGTGATGTGTTGGCGTGAGGAATAGAGCCTTTCAGTTTAGTTTACAAAGATTTGAAGCAATTTTTGGGTTTTAGGCCAAATTGTAAGAAAGATTTTTTGTTACAAATGGCGCAACAAAAAATACCAAAATGTTTACACAACCTCTCTGTCACACAAAATCCCATTATTCCCTTTACAGAACACCTCAAAGACCAAAATATACTCATAAACATGAGTTATAATGGCATTAACTCCAAATGCAATTCCTCCCGCTTCCCTCTGCACTTTTTTTCAAATTATGCCCCTCCCTTTATCATCATAGATAGTATGCAGTCCATCCGGTTGGTCCTTTCTAGAAATCTTAAGGCATAGAACTCATCCTCTAAACCTCTTCATTTTTATTAAACAACAAACGAACCACCCACTGTAATATTCACCGTTACGCGTTACACATTTCTTTTAATCGTGAGTGAAAACTGATTATTGAATAAATATTGACAAATATATGTCTAGACTAACTGTTATCCACCAAAGGTGGGTTAAAATAAATACTGATTGCCGTCAAACTATAAATTTTGGATTGCATTGGTGAAGTGATATAAAGAGGTATTATAGTATAGGGAATATCTGTTTATTTTACTCAGTACCTACAGCTGGGATGGTGAAGATTCAGGGGAGTCTACTTCAGCTGGCCAAAACGTTGAAAACATAAAACAATATGAAATGATTCATTGATACTGTAATGTGATATACTATTATAGATATACTGACATGTGTGGTTGTCGATCACGTTGGGATGAACCACAAGAAAGAAAAAAATGATCCAAATGAGGTTACCGTAGGTATTAATAAACATTTACATTTAAAAAGAACAAATTCAAGAAAACAAAGGCTGTAAAAAAGTTCAAACTAACTCACAATTTGTTCTCTATTTTTTCCCTAATAAGAAGTCTATGTAATCAAGGCAAGAGATATTTAGTGATGCAGGTACTTTTTAGTGTCAGAATGTTATTAGTTTTACTTAATACTTGTTGTAGATTCGGGGAGTTAAATTGTAAAAACCAAGCTAAGAATGTTAGATTCTGTTTAATGATAAACAGATAAATTGTTCTGAGTTTGTATAATGGCAGGTAGAAGTGATTTCTAATGCAGGTAGGATGAAAGAATTGGCTACGCTTCCACTATAACAATTTATTAAAACGGCTAAGCGCTTTCGATGGAGTGCATCATCGTCAGTGCCCGAAGGTCCTGGATGTTGACCTGACGGCTCTTGGAGCTAGACTGGCCAGATAAATTGTTCTTTAAAAAGAAATAACACTAATATGTTCTTTCTACCCTCTTATTTTAAAAGAGAATACTTCTTGAGATTAAACTATTGATGTTGAGTAACCAGTTAAAAAATGTAAATCATATTCATAGTGTGTATAATCGAATAAAAATATATCTGTTTCATATAAGCTCATATTTTAAAAATGGTTGTATTATCATGATGAAGTACAAACAAAGTTATAGAATGGCCCCTGGAAATGCGATGACAAACCCAATTTCATTAACTGTTCGTTGGCATAAAACAAATTGAGTAAGGATATATGAGCGCATTGACGTAAACCAATCTGACCAATATGCACAGGCCAAGAGGTAGACCAATATTCAGAGTTCAGCTAGAGCGAAAGAGAAGGTGTCTGTTAAGTAGGTCAGGTTGTTCGCTATCTCAAACGACAAATTACATATCAGAAGGAAAATGTTATTTATACAACATATTTGTTATGGTTGCCAAACTGGGACTCTTTCACTCTCCCCATTGTATATATTATAATTATAACACTGTATATATGTTGTCTGTGCATATATCTCTGAGACGCGATCTATCTGCCTATCCCTTTCAAATCTCCTTCACAACCAGGGTGGGCCTTTCGGCTCGTGAGTCATTAGAACGATTTATTTCATATTTCCAAGCATCTTTATGGCTAATATAAATTTTGGAGCAAATTGCCAGTCATTGGTGAAGAGGTTATCATGTCGGATAGAAACCTTGACTGCCTTCAACCCCCGAAAACCTTTTCTAACGAATTTATTTGTTATCTCTATTTTACATTTTTATCAGTATTTATGTACTTGTAACTTAATATTTATATTGTCGTCTTGGGGCAAAGGGCAAGGTAGCATTGACCTAGAAGTTTCGTGATTATATTAAAACAATTCTCTAATATATTCTTAAATTAAATAAAACACTTTTGGCTATCCATTAATCGCTCATTCTACATTTAAAAATAAAAAAATAGTATTTATAAAGTACACTTATGCTACTATGGCTAATTGTGCCCTTTTTCTAGCCAGGATAGCACCAACGATTTTATTTAGTGAGCTCGTCCATAAACAACAAATTCCTATTGGCTAGGTGGAAATCGAACCCAAGGCTCTTAAATTGAAGGATTCATAAAGTATAAGAAGAAATTGTTCTCAGTAAAATTCTCACATAATACACATAAAATGTCCGACACGCAGGTGCTGCGTAAACTAAGCAGATTTCATGGATCTACATACCGGTAACACAAACCACCGTGAATATTAAGTGAATAAATCCAAACGATAATAAGAAACCTCTTGACGGAAAGTATATGAAATGTAAACAAACAGTTCAGCCAACTTCTTACCTGAAAGAAAAACAATTACTGTAATATATTTGAATATAACGTATTAATTTGATTGAAACTATTTACTATATCTAGTACTGTAAGTTTAATGAATAATTTTTATCTCAATCAATCAAATTTAAGTACTCCAAAATTTAAGAAGTGGGTCACTAGAGTATTTTGGGTGTATCTCGTATAATAAATGTCTCTTGAAAATAATAATTGGTATTTAAGCTTCAAATGATGTGGTTTATTACATAGCCGAGTATTGTTTATGTAACATGAGTAGAAGTGGGGGTTTGCTGAACGTAGAAAACTGAAAAAAACAAATATCTCGGTTAATATTCAGGATAGGGAATAAATGTTCATAACAATATTTATAGTAAATTTAATTTGCAATCAGATGCGGGACACCAAACTGGGGATTCGGGCGGGAACATCGATGATGGAGGTTTTAATCGCTGGCCGCAAATTGGCCGTGATTAATATCAGCTATATGATGAAGGGAAATCTACGATGTTAAGTTATATATGATAATCATTGGTAAGCCCGTTACAAGGATATTGAAGTTATTGATACCCCATAAACTGTAGTTAGTGATTCCTATATTAAATGGGCAAAGGACAGATCATAGAGGATATGCCTACAACTCGGAAACTTGGTTTTTAAGAAGGCACATCCAGGCATGATTGACTTGAAAACGAGATAAATTAGCGTTACCCTAAACTCTTATAAAAAGTCCCTCCAGATCGCCCTGGCCACCCCTTGAATTAGAGGGAAACTGGTAATGTTTCAGAAGCTGGAGAGTGCAATTTTTAGTCAGGGCATTGTAGATATAGTCACTACTATATCTGAAGAGGAAAATATATCTCCACTAGCTAAGGTACCCGGCTTCGCCCGGGAATTCATTTGAGGCTGAACGATGATGGTAAATTTTTGGCAAGGCTTTACTTTGCTCAATATTTTGACATTTACTCGTCCCAGTGTTTAGGGTTTATGCGTGTTGTTGCTGTGGGTTTGTTAATATTAAAATTATTTCTTATGTAAGGTTTCACTGTCCTCAGTATTTTTATATTTCCCGTCTCAGGTGAATGTAGTTTTTTATATGGTAACGTAATATATCTTATAATCATGGAAGAATTAATGGTAATTTACATATAGTTTTCATAAGTTCGATTTAATCGTTAGTGCCCAATAAAATTGTTGGTTCCCGCTTTAGTTTCTAGTGTATATCTCGTTTATACTTTGTTATACGACAAAAGTGAATATACCAAAAGTTACTCTACATAACTAAATAAACAACTTTTATCCTGTGCATATTTGCAGAAAAAGCAATACGAAAGGAAATATCGCTATTTTTAATGCAATGCTTCCCTTTCAACCCCCACTCCTGCCCGTCCCTAGAAGTGTTGGTATGGCTTGTAATAATGAAGGCGTCAATGCTAATACACATACCGAGTTGTATTTAGTTCGGTTGAGTCTTTTGTGCCAAATAAAATTGTTCATTTCCGCTGGTGGTTTTAGAGTATATCTCGTTTAGAATTCGGTATACGAAAAAAGTGTATATAACAAAAGTTACTCTAAATAACAATGTAAACAACTTTTGTTATGTGCATATTTGTCAAAAAAAAAAAAACCCAATAGGAAACGAAATATCGCTATTTTTAATTTCAAGCTTCCCTTATACCCCCCCACTCCTGTTCGTCTCAGAGAAAGTAATATAGCCTAAAGTCTAAGTTGGGTTAGTAGTAATATACATCTAAATTTCATAAAATTCGGTTCAGCCGTTTATGCGTGAAAAGGTAACAAACAAAAAACAAAAAACAAACAAGCATACACGAAAGGAACAAAATGCAGTTATGGACACCTATGACATGTAAGGTTACAATTTTATATAGATAGATAGATATAGATTAATCACGAGGGAACTTAAATCATTGTGGGCGTTGTACTTCACGCGTTCCAAAGTCACTTTAGCTTTAATGTAGCATCAGCCAAAAACCTAGAGATAGGAGTTGTAAATAGAAAGGAACAATGTTGTAATGGTGGCGATGGTTTGGCTGCTGTGGCTGTAATAAGCCTTTTCAAAGCCTGGATAATAGAGTAACTCCTGAGAGATGGAAAATGCGTGGGGAATAAGAAAAATGAATTAAATAGTCCAGGTCTTCAGAAAGTTAATATGAACACGACTGAATTGGTAGAAGTAATTTCGTTATGTAAGAACTTGCATTCCTCTTACAGTGACAGTACTTCATAGTAAAATGTTCAAGAATGGGAGTGAATCGTTGGCAATTGTTTTTTTCTTGGAAAGTGCATTATAGGTTTTTACTTATGTCGCTAGTTCGTTTAATAAAAAGTACGAGCTATAATGCGTTTATGGGAACAATAATTAAGAATATGGGAGGTTCGTAGACAGACGTTGCCTAGGCTAGCATCAAGTAAATAATGACACACTACAGGTCATAATAATATTTATTGGTTGTCACTATGTGCTGCCTGCGTGTTTGTGCATAAAAGAGAGGGTATTAGAAAGTAATATAAACGCTAAAGTAAAAACTGGGCGAGGTGTACTGGTAAGTATACTATGCGATGGAGGGTCAATGGTTTCCTTTCGAAATTATGGTCTTGAATGTCATATGATGTGTGTTTATGAGTGTGAGCGTTTGTCCTAAAGAAATGTTTATTTATTAAAACTTCGTTAAGCAAATACCAAAGCCTTAATGGACGTTAATACCATATTGAATAGGATAAATTAATATTACTAGTTCCATATTGTTCAATACCACATAATACAACGGTTAGAAGCGAGAGAACCATTAATAAGAAAATGGTAATTGTGGTCAGTAGAACAGAAAAAAATTAGCACAAGCAAAATGAAAGAGATACGAATACGGTAATAGAAGCTAAAATAAATGCAAAATTAATAGACATTTCATACGTTCTGGTCCCAACGTTTTTTTCTAGGTGATGCAATGCTCTGTGCTCAAATATGTACCTCGAATCTTGCCAGGATGACAATGAAGTCTCAATCTCCTTTAAAATCTTTATGTAGTGTCTAGCCTTTTCTAAGATATTACATCAGAGCTTTTAACATGATTTGAGCTCCAAGACAGGACCGGACTAAATAAAGATTTTGAAAGATGTTGACTTCTCATTCATTATATCCTTATTAATTTGTCCTTCATTTAAGTGGCCTTAAAAAGTTGATTATGGTAATTTGAAACAATTTTCCTAGATATAACTGTTAATGGAACTGTTAACGAAACGTCCGAGCGAGAGTCGCTAGTGTCAGTACCGATGAAGCCTGCCGCCAATACAAATGTTTGCAATTTTTGTTGAAAGATTCCTCTACGGATACGCTTCCAACTATAACGAAGCAACAATTATGGGTAAATACGGCTCCTGGTTTATTTTAGTGTTACCTGGAGGTTCCAGTAAAATAAAGTGACTCGCAATGAGTATAGTCTCAATAGCATAGTGCAATTTCTCTACTGGTACCTACTCTTAAAGATAAAATGGGGGAGGGGGAGGTGTTAATAAGGCGCCTAAAAAAGGTCGGGCAGAAATTCAACTTTGGAGAAGAAACATGAGAAAAGGAAAAAATGGTATTTAGTCAAAGGAGCCCTTTTCGACGTTTGAGATTTCCTATGTCCTTCGCTTAAACTTATATTTGATGTGGTCTGAGAAAATTATTAATATTTAAAACACTGGCGAAATGGTGCGAAGGAAATGAGACACTGTTCAGTTACTTTATTAAATGTTAAAAAAGTAGAAATAAATAAATTTAAAGTAAAAAATTAGTCTTTTATGTGTAACGGGTAAGCAAACGGCCTTATGTAACTACTTAAGAAAATGATATCCTTCGGTAGTACGCTAAAATTGATTTTCCGGAATACGTTTTTACACAAACAATACTTTTTTTACTACTGGGGGTTTTACAAAATGCATTTAAAAACCAGCATGTTAACAAAAATTTTAATATTGTCGATACCTTGCCCCTTAAAACTTAAAGGCTCATCTATGTTTCGATAATTTTCAGGATGAAAACACAAACTGCCAGGCTTGAGTGACGTTCAGCTTATGTAAGTCATGCATTTTTGGGTTTTCAGTAAATATGTTATCTCGTGCTGTTTTGCTGAGGTAGTTGAATGTTGTTCACTTAGGAGTCATAACCCTCGTTCAAACGAATGAAGCTAGTAACGGCATCCATCCAGACATTCACAAGAGCTTTGATCCCGAACGAATGATTATTATGTATTGCCTCAGGAAAATAGTCTTATCTACGGAACTCCAACTAAAAAAATTTTCATAATAAAAAAACTGGTCGTTGGAGATTATACTTGACTGAGAATAGACATGGATTATCATCATCGATGCTCTATGAAAAATAGGATTATATTATTTTTTTTATAGTGAATTGTGAATTAAAATTGCGAACGATTTCGAGGAGGCTGTGGAGTAGATAATGAAGATCGGCACCGTCCGAGGAGAACCTTGTCAAAAGGAAGTAGGAATGGCTAGTACTAAAGGAGTCGTGACGGAAAGCTGCAAACTACTCGTCAGGTCCAGGCTATTCAGCTGTCAGGCTTGAAAAGCCCCTCGTCACCAGTCAGCTGAGAGACCATATGGTCATGCTCCACCTCCCCTGTTGGCATTAGTCATCACCACTTAGCCATCCTCACATCATCTTCCTTACTTGTATGACAACAATAAACTCAGGGGAGACCTATTTGCATCAGCCATTTGCAGTAACCATTCAACGAATAATTTGACTAATGGCTGATGGCACTATATATTCCGCGACAAGTTCTCACTGTATAACTTAAGTGAAGATGACCAACGGAACTATAAATACTCTGGACGTACCTACCTCAATGTTTAGCCATTTATAAAAACACATATATCTAGCTTTATTTACTAATTTTTTAATTCTACTATTCTTGGCGGGTATGTTTAACATCATTATGTGTTCTTCCACAAATACATTCCTTGTGAGTTTTATCTTTCTTGTCCGTCTTTAAATCCTCTTAAGTAACAAGTAGACTATATTTAGTAAGCATCCAAGCACCCTGGCGCCTGAATTTATTCTGAGGATTCGATTAGATTGCAAAGCAGGGTAAGAAATCTGGTGTTGGAGGCTTCCTTATACGCTTTGTAATCAACTATATAACATGTTTTGCTGAACTTCATTTGTAATTATTGAAATATTATTAAAAATTGAATAATATTAATCTTATAATTTGTATGTTGTTTTATACATATTTTCCCTAAATTGAATATTAACAGAGATATTTCCGTTTTTTTTAGTTTTCAGCCTTCAGTAAACCCCACTCCTACTCATGTCATGATCATAAACTGTTATACCATGAACCACTTCATTCCAAAGTTATGGTTAAGTAAATAAGGTTTTCGGGTGGTAACCTGTAGATAACCCGTCCCGATTAGCCTATGTTGCAAAAGTGGACGTTAATAAATAATAATAATAAGGTTTTCATTGAACTTCTTCGCCAATTACGATTTTTCGTTCTTTATTTGAAAATGTTTTGATGCTCTCTACCATATTCAATATTTAACCGTATCAGTCTTCATTATAGGCAGAAATCAGGCCTGGAATGGTGGGGTTTTAGAGGGGGGGCGTAATTGGAAAATTCAAATCTCTCCGTTATTATGAGTCGGGTCGTAAAATGTTATAGAGCATCTTTCGTTTTTCTATACATTCTTTCGTAACCAAGTTTTAAACGAGTTTTTGAACTTTTTTGTTTTCTGTCTACAGTAACCCCCCCCCTTCTACCCATCTGTTTTTACATATAAATAGAGAATATGTTGTGGAATTAGATGAAAAATGTGCTATATCAGCACGTGGGGAATCCGCTTGGTTTAAACAGTCCGTGAGGGACTTTTCCGGTCATATCTAAGTTAGAATCGAACGACTTTGAAGATTTTTTCGAAAATCGTTTTAAGACAACAACCACAGTAATTGATTTCCCTAACGGGAAATTTATGAAAACAAATTAGTTTTCATTTGAAATTATATACTAGCAATGTATTGTAATGAATATAGATAAAAAAAATGTAATTTTCTTTGATATACGGAACACGAAGAAAATTACTTCCATTTTTAAGGTTCCACCTACGAAGGTGTGTAAGTCTGAATATCTATGAAGAAGTCTTTTAAGGTACGCAGAATGTTATAATAAAAAAAAAGAGGTTTGAGGAGTGTGAAATGTTGGGAGTTGTTTAATAAAAGCTGCATAGATCTATATGATGATATGAGCTCGAGCGGAACTAATCAAGAAGGCAGTCGTTGATAAAATATAATTTCCTTGCTGAACTATATCTGATACTCACACCTCATACACATGGCTCTAATACTGCCCCGTGCCCTTTCATTATACACGGCCTTCTCTATTATTATATATATGCTATTATGCATGCTAGTAATGCACCACGTGCCTTCGAGGAGCCGGCTCAGTATCAAGGAATATTTGCAACGACCACTTCATATAAAGGAATAGCAGACTCGCTGAGGTATTTGATCTTTTTATATTAATTCCTTAATCAACGTCTTCAATGATTTGTTTTCGGTATCCTTGTATACAGTTAATGTTTAAGAAGTTATTGTATATAACTAATTTTTATTTTGATTAAACTGATAAAACCAAATATCTTAATAGGCAAATTATTTAACTTATGACTATAGTATAAAGGGAATATGTAGGTGGAGTATTAGCTGTAGTGAAATAAGTGAATTCCTCAAGTATGAAAATTGTTTGATTACACATTGCTCATGGAATTGAAGATGTCCAAACGCTACACGAGCTAGGTTATGTAAAACGGACATAATAATAATAATAATTAATTAATAATAAAAATAACAAACGTAAATTAATTAAATTTCATATAATTGCTACCGCTAAGAATATCGTTGTAAGGAAATAAACATCCAGTGGGCCTTAGAAAAATAATTTTACTAGGTTGAATACAAAGGTGCTTAAATATAAAAACAAAAAATATACATATTTATTAACGTTCTCTTTGGGCTAACTAGGGCTAATTGGTGGTCTAATATACAGGTATCTAGCCAGGATGGGAATCGAAATTACCACTTACGGTTTACCATGTGAGATGTGTTACATTTGAACGCCAAAATTCACATGGTTTACCCGAGCATGTAGTGCGTAAATAAAAATAGCTTCTTATAATATTTACATATTGAAAAAAAAAACATTGTTATCTTTTGCTGTCATGAAACGTACATGTTCTTTTTGTGATGGTTGCTCTAGTAACCTTTTCGCTGTATTTTCTCTTTGATTAGCATAATCAGATAATAAAGTTCGCCTGTAAGAGATTTTGCAGTTATTTAGTGTGTAGTGCACTACATTAAATTGGCTGCACTTCATTCTACAAAGGCTGCGTGTAAGTAGAAAATCTTTACTCGATCAACGGTGGCATTAATGTAGAATAATATCAGAGCATGAATCGAACCCTGAGGCACACCAACTGTCTTCGCCTTAGCGTGCGAACATTGGTTATTTATTCCTACACTTTGCACTTTATCTATCAGATAGGTGCATGTCTAAGTCGTTAATCTAACTCGTGCTTGCATCCTTCGATTGTGTCGTAAAACTTAATAATGCCCACAATTCAAATGTTCTAGAGTTTACAGGCGAAGAATTATCTTCCTGATTGAAGATTGTGCGATTATTGAAACTCACGAACAATTCGTAACCACATAAATAAAGTTAGGTTATCTGAGACGTAACCTACCTGTAAATTTATTTCAACACCCCATTTTTTCGAATTAGACCTATATTTCATGACTTGTTCTATAATTCTGATATAATTTAAAGGGTGTATTATCACTTATTATTTTTTTAAAAATCATTAAGACTAAAAAGTACGATACCACGATTTTTCCTGAACACAAATACACTGTATACGTCCGGCATCCAAGTACTGAGTAAACTAAGCAGTTTTGCCTGCTGCTATGACGCATCACAGCTCCCAAATTTCATACTCTATTTCTATTAAGAAGCATAGTAAAAAGGACTTGAAACGAATTCTGTAAATAAGAAGATAATTAATTCACCTGCATTAAGGGAAAATTGCATGGGAAGGGGGATTTGACTTAAGATTGTAAACAAAAAATAAACATAACTCGGTTAGTATTCGAGCTAGCGAAAAAAAATATGTAGAACTGCAAGAGTGGAATCTTACATTTTCATTAAAATTTGTTATATATCATTTTTTGAATCAACATAATTGCGGTGGTATTTTGAATCATTCCTATTACTTCAATTCAATCATCGCAGAACCTGTCCACGTTCCTTTGGTCTAGACACAGCTAACCGTAGTACATAATTAAGAAACAGTACTTTTTATGCTTGAAATGTACTATGATAAAAACTTAAAACAGAAACATAAAAAACACCTTTTTTATTCAACAGCTTGAAAATAAACCTTTTTGAATTAGACACGTTATTTGCTTAAGTAGTCAAGGTTACGGGGATCACTAATTTTATTTATTATCGCCCACTTCATGCTTCTTGGGCAAATTGGTTTACTACTAATAATCCACAATATGTTATAGTACTGTATGTTATACTGATGATGT
This sequence comes from Riptortus pedestris, assembly GCA_019009955.1. Classification (NCBI taxonomy): domain Eukaryota; kingdom Metazoa; phylum Arthropoda; class Insecta; order Hemiptera; family Alydidae; genus Riptortus; species Riptortus pedestris. The sequence goes on from CM032228.1 coordinate 120,727,327, forward strand.
GATCTATGGATATTAAGTGCGGTAGGAAGCTGTAATAATTATGTTATGAATTAATCCTATGGGACACATTTAAGAAACGAGCGATCTTCTAGGCTGGCATCAATGGACGTAATATTATGTCCATCCTGATGGATGAACATGCTAAGTGTACTACTCGCTTAAAAAAAAATAATTTCAACATTTAATGAAATTGGGGCTCAAGGTAGCCGTGTGAGTTGAGGAGTTGGTGTTTTACTCACATAGTAAATCTAGAGTGGCGAGCTCGATACCACCTGGGCAGTAGGAATCTAAAGACGATCTCACTAAATGAAATCCTTTGTCCCACCATTGCTAGAAAAGGGTGGTACGCAGTAGATAACCCGTCCCATTTCGCAAAATGTGGACATAAATAAATAACACCTTATGCTTGTAGTTATTCAAATAAAGGGTATATAGCATGCGTAATCGTTAGCTGTTTTTAGGTATGGTGCTCAAGGCCTTGAATGGAAAACCGGCCTTCTTTTCGTTCTTCTGATCAACAGAAAGTTGTGAGGCTATTTAAATGACGATTTAACGATCATTGTCCTATGATGCCACCACAAAAAGAGACGAATGTGACCCTGATCACTTGACCTCAAACCAAAGTCTTCGTGGACGGTTGAGCCAAAAATGCATATTTTTTTCATTCGTATTCATAATACCTTTATAATACTTGTGGTTAGGGTTTGCATTGGCCGATCATGGGTAGAGCAGGTGACAGACGCTTTCGATTCGTGAGCACCATCTTCAAGCCAGATAAATGCCTGGCGACAGCTGTCGGCCTTCAAGATAGTGTTTTCGTATCTTAGCGTTTGCCAGCTGTAGTTGACCATTAGTCAGTGACGACGGTATCCATCGACAGGTGTGACAAGGGAATGTTTAATCTCTTCTCGCCAAGGTGTTTAGTGGGGTGGAGGATGATTAAACCTTCAAAGCTGATGTATTTTAATATTACATAATTAGTCAGTGTAATCGTCCATTTGCCTGTCTAATGGACTAGTAATTTTAGTATTTTACTCTCCACATGTTTTTATAAATGTTCATATAATTTAGTAGCAGCTTATCCGATGTAGCTATTATGATCCATTTTAAAATATTTTACGCTAAGTTGCCGTTACTACTGGAAGAGATTACTATATTTTCTATTAGTGAAAAGTAATCGAAACCTCTTTTATTGAGTGTCCTGGAGGGTCCAGTTGGTAACAAGAACTGTGATGAAAATCACTGCCCAGCTAACCTGGTTTGCCAAAGCCTTCTTCTTGCACTAAATCAGTCCTGCCAACATATGCCAGGTCAAGCGTGTCGACTCTCCCCTCAACGTTACTACCACCGTGTTAAATTACTTGATTGTTAAGATCCAGTATAGACCAGTTACTCCAATTAAAATTTAATGTCAGTCACGTCCCTCGTTCATAAACGCCTTGGTATTTGCGTCGTAGAATAGTTGACTAGTAATACAGACAAATTAACCACTCGCTCAATAGACTTTAACAGAACGTCTGCAAAGCTCTTCAAATTTCTATTTTTAAGCTGGTAAGATAAATTGCTGCAATATGTTACCGTTATCACTGCCCTTCGTCCTATTATCTTCATTCGAACTACTATATGGTTAAAGAGTTTATCTGATGCAAAGCGTGATTTGTAGTCTTCGATATTCAGAAAGTCATTGTGGCTCTGTAGAAGATCGCTTTTAAAAATACTAGTATTTTTCTTCGCCAAAGAGCAACAAGAAGAAACAATATTATAACTTTCTTCAAAATTTCGACTTAGCGAAACATGTATTTAAACAAAAATTGATTAAGCATTGAGTATATGTGCAGCCAATATAATAGCAGCAATTATACAAAAAAATAAAATTTCATCGTATTCATATTATTTTATAAAATTGAATGATATTTAAATGAATAAAAACATTCGACTTTTTTTATTTATCAATGGTTCTTCCTATATCGTCACTATTCTGAAGCGTTAGGTGTGTTTGATATAATGGATTAAATAAAACATTTAATAAGAGATAAAATAACTTGAGAATACTTAAACAAAGTAGAAGCAAGATAAATAAAAAAAAGAGACCATTTTAAACAAACAAACACAAAATATAGTATATATGTAATAGAATGTCTTGATTGCGAAAACTGGCATATTGGGGAATCATTTCAAATACTGTGAAAAGCTATTAACCTACAATAACCAACTAAGCTAACATTTGTTATATACCTTATAACCTTGGTGTTAACGTATTTTAGCAGATTTCCCTTAAGGGGAATCAGCTATTGTCGTACTCATGACGCGATTTTCGAAAAATTTCTTCAAATGTCCATCGATCCTATCCAGGATGTGACGAAAATGAGGTCCGTTCAAAATTATATATATATGCCTGTTAACGCTCTAGCGGTCGCAAATTTTGTTTGATCGTTACGAAACTCCATATTTAATCGTTTTATGCAAAAAGACAGATCAAGTTCGTTAATGGCTGAAATCAGACCAGTGGGAGGGGGGGGGGTTTAGAGGAGAGGATTTTCGAAATATCTCGGTTTCCATATGTCGGATCAAAAATTTGTATAGAACCAATCTTATTGTAAATTAAATTTACTATAAATATTGTTCTATACATTTATTCTCTATCTTGAATTTTAACCGAGATATTTGAATTTTTATTAAATTTGGGCCGATAACGAACTGAGTTTCCCGCCAAAAGCTAGTTTCGCCCTTTGCCGTAACTATTCGGTTCTCGTATGGAGATTTCTCTATTGTATAACTTCACGTGGGAAATCTGCTTAGTTTACGCAGCCCCAGCGTGACGGACTTTTTATTATTTAAAAATGTTGTTAGCATATATATAAATGAAAGAAAATAGATCATGCAATAAATCAATTTAAACCCCAGGTTAAATTTTGAAACAACTGAAGCAATAGACTAAAAAAAATAATATATTTAAGAGAAAAAGAAAAGATAATATTCATATTTTAGTGGACTGAGTGGGTTGAAATAAATAGTTCTGTGCACTTTTCAAGTTGTATATTAAAAACAATAAAAACTTCTTGGCATAAAATATTTACAGGTAACAAGTCTATTGGTTTCACTATTCACTATGGTCCAGTTTGAATAGCCACAACTCAGTCACAGTTAGCACGAGACACTAGATATTTTCTTTCGCATTTCTAACTTTGCACTCCCAATCCGGTTAACTATTTTTACTAACTGAACATATTTTAAAACCATCTGGTATTTTTTATACCGCGTGGTTATCATATTTGATAGCGAACGACTCACGAGTACGTGCGTCGCTGCTACAATATTATTAATAAGAAATTAAAATCCGTTAAAAAAAAAGCACATTTAAAATATTTTATCTTCCATTATTCGATTAACCAGGATTAAGTACATAACAAATAATTTTAATATTAACATATTCTCAGCGACGTTGGTTCTACAGGTATAAACCAGTAATAAAAATATTCTGTGAAGTAAAGCCATGCCAAAAAATAGCATTATCATTTAGCCACTAATAATTTCACAGGCGAAGCCGGGTACCTTAGCTAATATATATATTTCCTATAGGCTCACTAAATGAGTTTATATACTGCTTCCCTCCAGGTGTTACATGGGAGTAATATTAATTGCGTATTGCAATCATTTTTACCCTGAATTGAGTGGTGAGAAATTGAAGTTAGAAGAGTGAAGATACACACCTCTACAGACCAAGGGTTAGGGAAGCGGTTGGTTAAAAGTTTAATGCTTTATATTTACGCAAATATGAATATATATATATATATATAAGCATGTACAACATTTATATCTAATTAATTTTGCAATAAGATTAATTTCGATTCATAATTACGGAGATATTTCTTATTTTTTGATCTCTGAAATCGGACCGTTGGACCAGGAGATTTCGTAAATTCAAAAAATCTCATTTATTATGAGACGGACCAAAAAATTGTAAAGAACTAATCTAGTTGCAAATATAGTTAATATTGTTATATACGTCTCCAATATATTGATAATTAACTGTGCGATTTGCTTGATAAGATTGGCATTTTTTAGTTATGGAGCTTTAGTTAACCCCGCTTGTACACATGGCATGTCAACAATATGCTTTTAAATCATGACCCACCTTATTCGAAGCTTAAATACTAAATATTGTTTTCATTGACTTTTTACTGTGTGAGTTACGTGTAACAATGTAGTGTGATCGCATGAATTATGATTTCTGGGTCTTTACTCGGAAATATTGGGGATCTATACTGTAATCAATATTTAACTGTTTAATTCAACTTTAAAGGTCATAGTCGTTAATGATTGGGAGGATGGGGTTCAGAGGGGATGGAATTCGAACATGTACGATATCTCCGTTATTATGAGTCGTATCGAAAAATGTTATAGAACCATATTTTTATTTATTTGTTTTAATTATAATAATTGAATGTATATATTTTTTTCGTTATTTATTACTCATTATAGTTTTTTTACCTAGTTACTTTAAAAGTTACTTTTGTTTTTTAATTGAATGTTTCGTTTTCGTTTTTTTTAATGTTTTTATCACTTGTTTATTCCTGGGCTTTTTGTTGGGTTTTTTGTTTCTTAGTTTATCCTGTGTTTAATTTTTTCTTCTTACTTTTTACATATTTTCTATTTATTTCTTTTTTTGTGCATAAGCAATATCGCCTAGCAGCGAACGCTCCACAATAAATAAACATTTTGTTTATTTTCTTTAATATAAGTTCGATGACGTCATGAGCCTACATCAGCTTTTTTTAATGTTAAGAGACACATCTGTAACTAGTTTCCTACTACCAAATGAAACTTAATGAATCGTGTCTAGTTGACCTGAATTGTCGATTCCTAATCAACTCGTACTGTCGATTCCTAATCAACAATCTGTAGATTGTTGAAAAATCCATATTTCTTCTGAATTTATGCCAGTATTCTTGTTTTCACTACGAGATGGCATAGACAGAATGTGAGGGACATCGGGTGCTATTTACTAACTTTGGAGATTTACCAGTTTTTTTTTCGGTATTATTCTCACGTGCTTCCTCAATTATTATCAAGGGTAAAGCTTCTTTTGCTTTTTTTTTCTGTCGCTTGAAACAATTAAGTACATTTGTGCTTCCTTACTATAACGATGAGGTTCCCATCATTATTTATGTAATTCGGAGTTTGTTCATATCTCCTATTTCTCGAATATTTCCCGAGCATTGAATTTATGACTCCTACACACTCCTTCAGAAGTTACTTTTATGTAACCTTAATTACTTGTTATAATAAAATCTTTACTTAACTAATTTATGGCAAAAGGTCAGCAAAAGAATGAAATCAGCATGAAAAAAAGAATGAGAAGACGTTAGCTGGATTAAAGAACAAGTCAATATAGATAAGAAAATAGATGTAAATCTGTTCGAGATATGTTGGTTGCGGCGTTTCGCAGTAACTACAAAAATATTACATTAACTTTAGAAAATAATAGTTATATGAGTAACAATAACACCATAAACTGTATTAGCTGATGATGAAAGCTAGGTGAGAAATGCTGAATTGGAGTTACTCTGTATGTGAAACTGTAAATCTATGACTATACGGACTATGTAATATGAATGAATTGGAGAAAACACTTCATTTTATAGCAGTTTATCCAGCACTTAGCGAATTTAGAAGGCAGCTTCTTAGTTCTTCAAAATTAAACCATGATGGATATATTTAATTTCTGAATGGCAAAGATTGGCATGCACTTTGTATTTGTACATCACACGAATGTATAGGGAATTGTGTATTGAGGCTTATAAAAATGAATTATCCCAGTTTTTGGCCTTTTTAAATGTATATCTGAAACCAATTTACAACCTTAGCTGTGTATATAAAAGTATTGTTAGACGAAATAACCAGTTGTTTCTCACCCAAAAAAAAAAAAAAATAATAATCTAACGTAATCTATAAGTATTGTAACATTGTTTATCTGGCCACCATTAATGTACATATGTCAGTACATTAATATCCATATATTATAAAAGCCAATGCATTTATAATAAAATAGTAAAAGGATAACCATTTGGATACTCGTGATTAATTTAATTAACAATTACTATTATTTAAACCATGAATAGAAAGGCAAGATCTCAACAGACGAACTGCATGAGTATTATCATATTTATGCATATTTTGTGTACAGATTTTAGAAACTTTTTTTTTATTTTATTATTTAATTATAATCGTAAATTTGTAATTTATTTTGAAAATGTTTCCAATAAACATACTTATATTATTTTTAATTACTAGCTAAAAGTACAGTGTCTTCATCTTTCCGTCTTAATAAAGTGATTACAATGAAACTTGGCAAATCTTTAAAGTAAATCACAAAAAAAACATCAACTCATCATTCATAGTCCACATCAATTAGTGCTTAAGACGAATTTAAACAAGCCCAGTTTCAATTCGACACACTCAATTTTTTAGAGTAGGTTTACTTCTCCAATTAATAACAGTTTATCATATTAATTCTAGATCTATAACAACAACTAGCGTATAATTACCATAATAACATTCATTAATTCTTATCCTCCATTTTTCTTATTTTGTAGGTATTTAAATTTAATATAAAATCCTTGTAAATGCATATTAGCTAGATCCTATCTTTTAAGAGGTTCAAATTTGAACCGTATACATAGTGTTAAAACCACCTCAGGCCTAGGTCGACCACTTCTTACAATCATAATATGAAGGTATTACGAGAAAGCTAAATTAAAAAGAATAAGACATTAAATGACCAGCCCCTTATAAGAAACGCTTCTTGAAAATTCCAGGCGAGAATTATCTAATTAATATTCTGGTTGAGCTGTGAGGCGTGCTAACAGAATCAGGCTACTGCCTTTCAAAGCTGAATCATCAACCTCAGTTTGAGTATTTTAATCATGGGTGGGCCATATCAAACTTTGATAGAATGTTGACCATAATTAATTTTTTCGTTAAGAGAATGTCTGACATACATGAATTTAGATATAGGTTTTTTCACTCCATTTTTTTAACACATCTCATAAATAATCTCAGTTTAAATTAAAAATAAAACGATGCACATTATAAAACGGAGAAAATTAAGATAGAACATGAAAATGCCAAATCCAACCACCCATATCTCAGCCTTTTTGGAATTGAAAGAATCAAAGCTTTTCAATAATGTGCCATAAGATTAAAATAATTGACAAACTGTTCCTAGACTCGTTTTAGCCATCATATTAGATGGTAAGATGGATATGCTATGATTAAGAATAAAGAATCACAGTGTACAAGATCACTTCAAATGTTATTTTATAACAATTCATTAAAAGAATATACCAACTGAAGCAAACTACCGGGCACAATAAACCCTAATGAAACGAAAGCATCCTCAGCATGTTTTTGTTGTTGAATCTAATGGCTGTCTAAAACAACGGTCACCGCCAACAGAAATCCTGATTTCCATGAAGCCGATGACAGGAAGCATGCAGTGGTTTCTGGACGCCTTCTACATCAGACTATCCAACAATAAAAACTTCAGGAGGAAAATTCAATTCATGTTAATAAAAAATGAGGCCAGAGTTATTAGAAATAGCCCGTGCCTGCCTAAGCTGATTAATGATAGGCATTAGTCATGCTCTTGTTTTTCTTGAGTACTCCTGAAGCAAATGTTATAAGGTTTGAACGGAAGCTTCTCGTGGCTGTATTAGGACCAAAAAGAGGTGGTGACTTAGGACTCTGCAGAAGGAAATCAAAAGAAAGAATATCCGGAGCGCGACAGTCCTTGCCTACACTTGGATAACTGCTTGACAAGGAGATCAATCCTTCCCAAAACCCGATAGCTCCAAATACCTTGAAGCTACAGTAAACTTCCTTCAACAGACATTATACTGAAATAGACCCCAGAACAAGTTCTATCAGCTTTCTTTTCTATATATCGAGTCTTAAGATGAATGAAAATATTACGAGCTTTGAAACTAAGACCAATAATTTTATTATCAATCTCGTACATATTTATGGGCGAAAAATTGAAAGTTTCGAAGGAAGCGTCTTACTGTCATAATGACCCTATAGACCCCTGAAAACTAGAACAAATATAAGTCAGAAATAAGGCACTTGATATTACACGACATGAAAGCTAAGAGGTTATGAGGGGTGGGTAGAGTAGTAACTCTAGAAGAGGTACAAGTGGTAAGTAGTAACCCAAACGGCTCCCTAAACTAGACAATGAATGCTAGCAGTGAGTAGCCGACGCTACAGAGTTGCACACTGGAGCATCATCGCCAAGGATAGAGTTCAGAAGTCGTAAAAGTGGCTAAAAATTTTTAGAGCTCCATGAACACTACCAAAAAATAATTAAATATTGTCGCCTTCATTTCATTTTACAGCGTATTCGACTATATGATTATGACTAATGCCGTTGTAATGAATTCATTGAATTGGTTTATGATGTTTTTGCATTTATTGATCGTTTTTGATGATAAATAAATTTGACACTCACAGAACCATTAAACAAATTATAAATGTTTTCTAACTAGACATTGAGGATAAAATGTCTCTTTTCACTTCTTTAAGGGAAATAGTAGCATCATAAAAGTAGTTGAAGATTTCTTAATTTAATGCATTTTCCGGGGCTGATGCTATCCAAATGAGCTAAGTTGTTAGTGATAAACTTCCTCGGCCCTCGCATAGCGATAGGTCAACTGGTCAGCCCGGTGAGAAGCATGTGTACACGCCCTAGCTGGCCGATCAACTATAGTGGGTTCTATCTCTGTAGGCGGAATAATTGTATAAATGGCTTGTACCTGATTTACTGACGCTGAAGTTTGGAAGTTAACGCCGGGAGCCTTCTGGCACTATGTCATAAGCGGTGTGTAGACTCGTAGTAGTCTCGCCTGATTTCATCGCCAGGCGTCGCCATAGTGGACGTCTCATTGTGGAGCCTGGCCAAAGAATGACAGGGACATCGTCAGGGTCGTAGACGAGGGAGTGGTATCTTCCCACTGGCGTCGCTCTTCTTTCAGCGAAGTGGTGAGTATCCTCATGACAACAATGGTCCCGTTGTCTGGAATTCGCTTCCCATTTCTTGCCAATCTTCAAGTGCATGCCCCGAGCCCCAGGTTGAGCGCCAAGATGTCACTGGGCCTTCCGAGGTGCAGGGAGTCAAAGGAAAGAAAGCAGTTCCTGACTAAACGATGCGTGCAGGCCCTGGGCTGGAGAGATACTGACTCATACCCCGAAAATCTCGCAAGGGGTTGCCAAAGCAGGTAGTGGGGAAGGATCAGAGGAATGAAAATGCGTGTTTTTAATGACTGAGAGATTCAGCCGATAACAAAGGAAAGGGAAACTTCTTGCTTATACCAATATGTAATGCAAAGAATCCATTCGTCTTGAATATCTAGAAAAAAATGGCTGTCTTGTGCTAAAGTCGAATGCAATGCATCATTAGATGGATGGGGGCATGGAAAAAAAGTTTCCATGGTCATTAAAATACTTTAATATGTCCATTACGGGCATCCTCAATGACAATTACGTTAGTGATTTTGTCATGGCTTCTTTCATAAACGTTACATAGTCACCAATGTGGTGGTAATTGTCCCTGAGGATGCCTGAAAGGGTGAAAATTTGGACATACAAAAGAATTTTTAATAACCATGGAGACGTTTTGCCATATCCATCTGAATTATATAAGTCGTGGTCTTCATAAAATAATATATTAAATTAGCGGACCCGGCAGACGTTGTCCTGCATGATATATCAAGCGATAAGGATATTAAATTTGATAATATTATTTTTAAAACAAAAGCATAATAACACAAAAAAACACTTTTGTTATGTGCACATTTCCTAAAAACAAATAGAAAATGAAATATCGCGAATTTTTTATTAAGGCCTCCCTTATAACCCCCACTCCCGTTTGAACCTAAAAATTTTAATATAGCTTATAATCATGGAAGAATTAATGCTAATTCACATACCGAGTTTTGTTAAGTTCAGTTCAATCGTTGGTGCCCAATAAAATTGTTGGCTCCCACTTTACTTTTAGCAGATTTCCCTTCAGGGAAATCAGCTATTGAGGTCGTACTCATGACGCGAGTTTTGAAAAATTTTCCTCAAATGTCCATCGATCCTACCCAGGAGATGACGAAAATGAGGTCCGTTCAAAATTATATATATATATATATATATATATATATATATATATATATTCGAAAATTCGAAATATCTCTGTTACCATACGTTGGATCACAAAAGTCCGAAAAAAAACTTTTTATCTTATTGTAAATTTAATTTACTATAAATATTGTTCTATACATTTATTCTCTATCTTGAATATTAACCGAGATATTGGTATTTTTATTAAATTTTTGCCGATAACGTACGACTGAATTTCCCGCCAAAAGCTAGTTCGTCCCTTTGCTGTAACAGTTCGGCTCTCGTATGGAGATTTCTCTATTGTATAACTTCACGTGGGAAATCTGCTTAGTTCACGCAGCCCCTTCGTAACGGACTTCTTTAATTTTAGGCCTCCCTTACGACCCACCCTCCTGCTCCATCTGCCGGGCTGATTTGTGACGCTAAACCATCCAGGGCGTCACCCCAACGCGTAAAACAAAATTCATTCAAATCGGTTCACCCGTTTAGGAGTTCAGCGACATATACACTTAACGTAGAATTATATATATAAAGATGAATCATTAATGCAAAATAAGAGTTTAAAGTGTATTTTGTTTAATGATCTTAAAACTACAAACTATTTTATTCATATCTTTGCGTATGTGTATGTTATAAAAATAAGCGTTAGTTTTATTCTGATTTAATATATAACCCATCAATTTTTAAATTTTAAATTGGCTATAATTTAATAATTCGTGTTTGTAATGTTTACATATTGGCTAGCTATATGAGTTATAATGTTGGTTTTAGGATAACTTGGTAAACCTACAATCGCGAGTTCTATTCTCACCTGGACAACAGGAATTTATTTAGTGATAAATTCGTTTGAAAAAACCTTTTCTCGCCTAGTTCGAAAAACCCCCGTAACCTGTTGTTAATCTTTCACAATTAATCTTAGTAGCATTAAGTGGGCGTTAATAAATACATTTTTTGTCTTACTTAATTTTTTAAACTCCAGGTACATAAGAGAGACATTATTTAATCCTCAAAACAAACTACAAACTCAAACCGAATAATACAGAGAGAGTGGATTTTTAAGTAATGAAAAAGACTTTTCACGCAGCTTGTGCTGCTTAAACTTAGCAAATTTCCCAGGCACTGCAATTCGATACGCTGATGATCACGGCTCACCACTCCTATACCCTGTTCTCCCGTAGTAAGAGGCATAGCTAAACAGAAATTAATATGTTAGTTGGGCTTGAGATACTTACTGACTGAGGTACTTTAAGTGAAAGTCGGGTAAGTAGGAGGGGGAGGGGGGGGAGTTTACAAAAGGCCGAATCCAAAAAAGTGCTTGTATAAAACAATAGTTGCAGAAAATTAATATTTCAACAACATTTTTGGATCCTACTCATAGTCGGAGATACTTCGATTTTCCAGTTATTGCCTTCTACCCCCCTTCCCCCATTGCCGATTTTAGCCATTATTGATTATAACCTATAGCTTCTCATAAAACGTTAAATATTTAATGGGGTGTTGATCAAATGAAAATCATTTAGTTTAAAACTCAAAATCGGGAGAGATGATGTCACACCGAACATATTTACTATTACATTGCAATAAATGTTCAATAAAAACAATATTTGATATTTAAGCTTCGAATTTGGTCGTTCGTGAACAGCTTATTGTTAATATTGGGTTTACTGAGAACTAAAACAAAAAATCCTATTGCTGTCATTGACGATCTTGATCTTTAGTTTTACATAAAACAGTTAAATATCGGGTTTAGTAATGATAAAAATAAACATCTCGGTAGTACCGTTGGGCATTTGAAGAAACTATCTGAAAATCGCCTCATGAATACAACATCAATAGCTTAATTCCGTTAAGGGAAATCTGCTTATATATATATATATATATATATATATATATATTATTTTTGACGGGCCTCATTTTCACCATCTCCTAGGAGATGGCGAAAATAAAGATTTTTTTTTCTTTCAAATTCGCTTCATGAGTTCAACCTCAATATCTGATTATCCTTAACAGGAATGTTCTAAAAAAAATTATAGGTTGAAGGGATAGTTCGGTAAACGATAAGAAAAAAATATATGGGTGTGCGTGTTTGTGCAATGTTTTTGTGAGTGTGCGTTTTGGAATATTATAAAAGCTGCTTTATATTATAATGTGATCAGATGTGCCTTGTTTATACCAAATTTCGTTACAATATAATTCAAGCAGTACACACTGTGCAGAATGAGCATTGGAAGAACGGATAGAAATCCATTGTCGAATGACCATCAATCTATCTCTAGAATGGGGTTCCTTATTACTTTTATACTCCCAAAACTCATTTTTAATTCCTATGGATTTATTGAACGAATGGTATTAAGATGACGAAATTTTACGATTTGAACCTCATTTTTTCTGTAAATTTGACTTGAACCATATTATGAATACATAGATTTTCTGATTATTTGCGTTCTTTTTGACTGCTTATAAACTTAACTATTTCAACAAATACCTTTTCGACCTTAAATTGCTATCATTAATAGGACTTCGTTAAGAATTTCACGGTCAAATAAGAATGAGAGCAAATATTAGATGAGAACCTGTTCCAGTTGTTAGGGAGGTCTGCGGATCCATTGCCTCTATCTAGCGGACAGGAGGAGAACCAAAAGTACCTGATACTACCGCGAGAGTACAGACCTATCCAATCTGAAGCTATACAGCTTTATTAATGCCATAATGATAATAAGATTTATAATTTCTGTGTTTTCCTCCTGCCATTTTTGAAACTGGTGGAGTTTAAATGGTTTAATAATATAATTTCCGTCGATATTTAGTAGTTATTGAGTAATGCAGTATTATTTCTAAATAAATCATTTCAATAGTTTAATATTAATCTCCATTTGAAAATAGTTCTGGTTTACTTCCATGCCAAGATTAAAGGACATATGAGTGTGTGTATTCGCTATTTTCTTTGTTCAACTCGTTGCAATTAGCCCTGTAATTGTAATAGTTCTTAATAAAAACCGGTCATACATTTTTCAGTCTCCACAACTGTCAAATATAATCATTGACGTATTTCGATCTAAAAGCTGCATATCCATTACCGTTCTTTTTAAACCAATTTATTGTCCCTACCAGTGATTGATATAGTAAAAATCACTCATAACTCAATGAATATTTAATCAATTCATTACTCCTGAGATATAGGGCTTACATTGGAAAAAGCCTTACAGTTCCACAAATCCTGTATTTCATAAACAATCACGAGCTCGCACGTATATACAAGTATATGAGTGTGTGTGTTTGTGTGAATTTCTTTTCCCCCCAATGTTATTGTTGGACGAGTGTAAGGAATTTTGCATTGTGGCCTATAATAGCTCTAGAGGGAAATCAATCAGCTACTGAGGTCGTACTCATGACGCGATTTTCGAAAAATTTCTTCAAATGTCAATTGATCCTACCCAGGAGATGACGAAAATGAGGTCTGTTGAAAATTATATATATATATATATATATATATATATATATATATATATATATATATATATATAATGTCTGTAACGCTCTAGCGTTCGCCATTTTTGTCGCGGGATACAACAATTTTTGTTGTTTCGGTCGCAAACTCGATATTTAAACCTTTTATGCAAAAAGACAGATCAAGTTCGTTAATGGCTGAAATCGGACCAGTGGGAGGGAGGGGGATTTAGAGGGGGGATTTTCGAAAATTCGAAATATCTCCGTTACCATACGTCGGATCAAAAAATTGTATAGAACCAAGCTTATTGCAAATGAAATGTATAATAAACATTGTTCTATACATTTTATATCTTGAATATTAATCGAGATATTTGCATTTTTATTAAAGGTGGGCCGATAACGGGCGAGTGAGTTACCGCCAAAAGCTAGTTCGGCCTTTTCCGTAACTGTTAGGCACTCGTAAGGAGATTTCTCTATTCTATAACTTCACGCGGGAAATCTGCTTAGTTTAAGTAGCCCCTGCGTGACGGACTTTCTAAATTCACTTGATTTATATGTACACTTAACTTTTATATTACCAATAACTGAAGACATTTTTTTAGTTAGTGCATCGACTAAAGATGGTATATTTGTGTTCTAGTGGTAGTCATACATATTGCAGTGAGCAAGTACCTCAGAAAATAGCCCCGAATTCTAAACGGTGAATTCCTTTCTTAGATATCTTGAGCTACCCAAGAGGGAGGCCTAATTCCCTGGACAAAAGCTATGCTATCAGTCCATTGTGGTCGTTTATTCCCTTTCAAATCGTGACAATTGTGTTGTTGTTGCCTTTGCTAATAGTAAAAAAAAAATAACATGGCTATAAAAAGAATCAATTAAAAATGAGATATTGTCTTAAATGATATGTGCTTGACCGAATAACATTACTGGCGTATTGCTTTCATAAAAGGCTTTTTCACGATGACTATTTGAATTATTAGCAGATTTCCTGTGAGGGAAGTTAGCACAATATTCGAAAAAATGTCCTCAAGTGTCCATTGATCTTACCTCGTAGATGTCCTAGTATATATCTATATTCTAGATACCCATCTATATTCTATTGTAGATATAGTATATTCTGTTATCGCTCTGGGGGTCGCAATTCTTATTTGTTCGGAACGAAACGCGATATATAAGCTTTTTATGTGAAACTAAAACTGAAATCGAACCAGTGGGAGGGCCCCCTCCTTCGATGGGAATTCGAAAATTTAAAAAAAAATCCGTTTACCACTAAATACATTACTATTGGCTAGGTGGGAATCGAATCCTCTACTCTAGGTTCACCAAGTGAGACTAAAATCAACGCTTCAACTCAAATTGCTTACCTAAGCTCCCATCACGCATTCTTAAGTACACTCACAACGGTGTTCAAAGTAATTAAACCAGGTTATTTCTTAGTAATTACACCGTGCGTACTGATGCACAAGCTCCAACAGCAAATCGTATGCTGCCTCTTACCTCAGGTTAATTCAGAAGTGTTATTTACGCCTAAGTAATCATCTAATAGCCAGTTTAACCATATTACCTAGGATCCCGACTAAGTTCAATCTGCCCTCTTACCTAACCGCATTTTCCTCAATTCCCACCTTGTAAACAGGGTCATATTTCAAACAGCTCAGGACATATTAACTGTTTGATTTTTTTTCTTATATATATTTTATACATCACCCTCCCACCTAATTCCCTGAATTCATTTCTGTGGCCGAAGGTCAACAAATAAAATCACCACTTAATTCTGTTTACTTCTTATATATTCTTAATTGCTCTACATTTTTCGAGCCTCTTCGATTCCTCTTCAGGATATTCGAATCTCTCCATTAATATTTAAGTTTATGAAAAATATATACAGAAAAAAGAATTGCATAATGTATTACCAACAAAATTAGCCGTATAACAAATTGTAGAGCCGAATCATCATAATGGAGGTGTACTTGCGAATGAAAATGTTACACCTTCTCGAAACACCCTCTTCTTCTAATCCAATACGTTCATTAACAAACCTTATCTTTAGATTTACATGAAACGATTAAATATCGAGTATGGTAAAGACAAAACTAAAACTGCGCAAATTATACAACTGAAGCGTTACATAATTGAAATATTTAGTGATGACGTAATTTTATAACAATGCTCATGATGTCATACACTTCTGTAAACAAAACTAAAATTCCAGCTAGACTTTAAGGTATATATTGGTATAACAAATTAACATGAATATCCTGTATCAAGGTGCTGGCTGAGTGATAGATGAAAGTACAAAAAATAATTAACTCCCTTAATATTCGAGGTACAGGAGTATATATATATATATATATATATATATATATATATATATATATATATATACATATATAAAGTACGTCACGCAGGGGCAGCGACAATTAATCTCTTCTCCCCATTATCTACGAAAAAATCCGACGAGTAAAAGGAATGATTTATAATGTACAACTCACTGACTATTTGACTTTGGGGGATAAAATATATTGAATAGCAATTGTAGAGCATCAATAGTTTATCAAAATGGTTTCTATAACGTTTTTTTTTTTTTTTAATCGACGCAGAATAACGGAAATACTTTGAATTTTCGAATCCACCAATTTTAACCCCCCCCCCCATCTATGTCTATTTTAGGCTTTAACGTTTATGAGTATTACTGGAAACGGTTAAATCCGTGTGTGGTATAGTTCAAATAAATATCTTCGAGTTAAGAATGTAAAAACCACAATTGATGACGCCACTCATAACGTATTAGCATATATCGCACACAGTAATCGTCCAATGAAAACAATATTTGGTACTCAAGCTTAGAATAAAGTGATTTATGATATAACAGCTCATAAAGTGATTTATGATTACTAGAGGCTGAAAAGTAAAAAATGCAAATATCTCGATTATATTCAAGAGAAAAAAATATATGTAACAACATTTACAGGGCATTACATTACAAATGGTGTCATACAATTTTGTGGGTGCGCACTCGGGCTCATCACTTGAGCGCACGAATTGTATTCAAAGAAGTATTTGGGAACTTCTATCAATCAAGCCACCTATTACAGGGTTTCATGAGGAAATTCGTGTATGCACGGTCGTTAATGATTGCTTCTCTCTGATTATCATAGTTCTTAGAATGGTTGACGACGAAAAGAGTTTAAACAGAATATTAAACCACACATTTTGTGGTTGAGTTACTTTATTGAGTGTTTACCACATGTAAGTTATCCCAAGCTAAACAAGATGCTTTTGAAAATAATATTTTAGGCCATTCTTTGCACCTAAATTAGGATGTACGAGTAAATGAAAGACATTGAGCTCTCATAAGCCCCGTACTATTACCTGCCAATTATATTCGCATAAACTAACACGTGTTGACACCTTATTATCTTCTCAAATATGTCAAACTTAAATTAAAACCAGCCTCTAATCCAGTATTTTCTCTCATTGCTTTTCTTCAGTCTTCTACTTAAGCATTGCAGTTAACATTAAAAGGGTGTAATTTGATAACTGGAAGGGCTTATTAAAGAAAAAGCAGCTTGTATAGAAAATCATAATTCATTTCCTTCTCATCCAATTTCCCTTCGCAATCCTGTGCCCCTATTCCAATGGAATGGAAAAGCCGGATTCTAAAGGTAGGACAATCAAAGACAAACCATCTGATTTAAAATACGGTATGCATAGTTTTGAACCCATTAACTATTTTATTAGGTGAAAATAGTATATCCTTTACCTTTCTTTTTTTTGGAATATTTTTTACCTGAGATGTAATTTATTAGCTTCATAACTGTTGAATAATTCATTATATATATAGAAGTGCAACCTGGCAAGAAAGTTTGTAATATTGAGCTTTTTGTTAAAAAGCGTTGTCATTAATTTATTTAGTTTAGAAATTAATTGACTAATAAGAAGGCAGTCTAAAAGCCAATACTTCACATTGGTATTTAAACATTACTTCTATAGTCAAAAAAAAGGTCGCGAACGGGTGGTAACTTTATACAAAGAGGTTATTATATAATTAAATATCAAGTAAGAAGGTTTGACGTATGATTTTTTATTTATATAGAAAAAAACCGAGTAATCTACCCTATACATAAAAAGGGCATCAAATATTTCTCGAAAGAACAGACGAAGAGCACTTCTTCTTTCAGCTTACAACGCCACCTATCTGTGACTGTTGAATCCAGTGCGATAGGCCAGAGATATCATTTTTTCTATTTGGAAAGTCGAGAAAATGGCGAAATCGAGTAATTGGAGTAGTTTGCCAAAGGATTTAGCCAGAGATGAATTCTGAAAATTAGTCTCTTACCTAGGAAACGAAAGAGTCCTACTGGGCTGTGAGAGACAACACTAAAAAATATACATGGGGCTGTGAATGAGCTCCATGAGTTGGATTAGGAATAACGCAGACTTAATGGATTAGTTGTTGAAAAAGATTCCATTCGAGCCGTTGAGATTGCGCTAGAATTATCTCGTCGAGTGATATGTATCAGACAGAATGATTAGGAAATGCTGCATGGTTATGTTCAACAAGACAGAGGACTTGGGTACGTTAGGGTTCGAGAAATTGGATGATCGTAGTTGCTACCTGTACTTAGTGGATCAAGATGCACAAGCAGATGAACAGTTTCAACAATGACTGTAGTTCCTAGTTGTAAAATAAATATTGTGCTCTTGAAGGCTTTATCTCTACGGAAATAATCAACAGGTCTTACCTTTTTTGGCGGAAGCTCTAAGACAGATATCTCCTCATCACCAGAGAGTGTGCTGCATGTACTGCAGTCGGAAACTTTGCGGAGGGGTGGGGAGCGTAAGTCGGAACCCCAAGAGGAGCAGTCAGAGCCGGAGTCATCGCCGATGGACAGTTCCGAGTAGCGTCGGCAAACATCGTACTCCGGGTCGGAGTGATCGGACACAATGACAGAGGGCGTCCTCTCGTAGCGGGTGCTGGGCTCGGAGTGGTCCGAGATGACGACGGCTGGGGGAGGTTTCCCGATCAGCGGGGAGTCAACCACACCGAACCGACGCTCCCGTCCCGCCGCCATGCCCCACCTATCCGCCGCCACCAGCCCGCTCCAATACCCCCTGAAAAATAATAAAAAAATAAATTATTTAAAAAAAAAGTAGTAAAGAAACTAATAAACAATTGGATGTAAAGAAATTTTCATTTTAAAAGCGTATTTGATAATTTCTCCCAGTAGCAATTCAAATTGCCAATAATAATCTTCAAAACCGTACTATTAAATTAATAAGTAATTATATAAATAAAATTGAAAGAAAAAAAAATCAATGGATATGGTTTTGGAATGTGAATATGCTAATAAAAGATCATAAAAGATAACATTATAATTCAAATAAGATGTATTTTTTAGCAGATTTCTCTTAAGGGTCAGCTACTAAGATCGTAATCGTGACATTATTTTCGAAAAATTGCCTCAAATTTCCATCGATTCTACTCAGCAGGTGACGAAAATGAGGTCCGTCCAAAATTATATATATATTTGTATTTTAAAACTCTAGAGGTCGCAATTTTTGTTTGATCGGTACCAAACTCGATATTTGAACGTTTCATGAAAAGCTAAAGATCAAGTTTGATAAAGACTGAAATTGGACCTGTGAAAAGGTGGGGGAATTAGAGGTTATAGATTTCGGAAATTTCAAATATGTCCCTCGGAACGAAAAATTGAATAAAACCAATCATATTGCAAATTAAATGTTATATAAATGTTTTTGTTTTTTTTCCACTATCTTGATTATTAATCGAGATATTTAGGCATTTTTTAGTTTTGATCCTTTAGTAAACCCCTCACTCCTAGTGATGTAAAATGAAGAATACGTTTTTATATCATGAATCATATTATTCAAGCTTAAATGGCAAATATTGTTTTAATTGAACTTTTACTTTGTGAGAAACTTGCAAATATGTTGTATCATGACAACGTTTAAGATTTTTCTATCTTAACTTGAAAATGATTATTTGATCTACAACACACTCAATATTTAACTGTTTAATTTAAATCTAATCGGTTAAGTTAATGACAGAAATCGGACCCGGGGGATGTCTAGAGTTGAGGAGAATTTGAAAAGTCAAAATATCTTTGTTCCTACGAGTCGGATCGAAAAATGTCTTTGAGGAAATCTTGTTAAACTATTGATGATCTACAATTGTTGCTCTTTATATTTTAGCAGTCTTCGTTACATAAATGAATATGAGCGTTCAATACACAACATTGTTTTTATTCAGTTGGAAAATATACTCTTTTAGACCTGTCAATATAAGTTATAAAATTGAGTAAAGAAAGGAATAAATTTAACAGACCTAGATATTTTTTTGTTGGCACCACATAACCAATAAGGTCACACTTAAAAAAACAATTAGCATTCACAATTATCTTTTGTTAACATCTGATTGGATTGTCATGGCAACGTTCATTATGTTACCATGACAACATATGTTGCGCTACAACATTTTCTTGAAACTCAAATATTAGACTTATTAATACATTCTTATTTTCAGCATCCAGTAAACCCCCACTGCTACTCACCAAATTTTCCCTTAGTACAGAAAATATGTGGGGAGATAGTTGTGGATGATATTACTAATGTGTGATACCAACACTTAGGAAATCTGCTTAGTATTACATTCCTTCCAGATTTATTTATTATGGTTTATAAATGAATAGTTTTAGCAAAAGCTAGAATTGAAGGGAGACAAAGTTATTTGTATGAATGGCTACCAGAATTGTTTGGCTGGCATTAGCAATATATTGATATTTTCAAAGTTTGAATGAAATCTTAAACTATCATTGATAATGATAGATTATTTGGAAGGTAATGTTTAGATGTAGGTACTTATATTTTTTAGGGTGAAATAAGTTTTGGGAGTGTTAATGGTCATCCCTTCAATGTTTTAATTCGATACATCATTCATTGCTTTAAAATGTATGTAGAAAAATCAATTATAAAATTTTTGACCCTCTTTTTGAAATTGGTTATTAACTATGTAGTTCGAAATTCTATTTGCTCAAGGTCTATGAATGGTTATACTCAACCAAATTATGGTATCAAAATAGGAACCATTGTTGACTTGGTTTGTCAATCTTCTGAATGTAAAGCTGAAATATTTAATACTACATGATATTAATAATGATTGATTATACATATTGCACAGTTAGAATAGATTTCTAAAAGAAGAGTTTTCCATTTATTTTTCAATATCGCAGATATTTTGAATTTTCGAATTCCTTTACTCTACTCCTTAACCCTCCTCCCTATGGTCCGATTTCTGCCAATTATTATTATTTTTAGTCTTGACTGAAACAGTTAAATATCGAGTATGGTATAGATCTAATAATCATTTCGAGACAAAAACTTAAACTCTTAATTGGTGACGTCATCACGAATTCGCATGTATCTCGCATAATAAAGGTCTTATGAAAACAATATTTGGGACATAAGACTAGAATAAAGTGGTTCATGTTATAACAGCTTATTGCTATTATGAGTAGGAGTAGGGGTTTACTAAAGGCTGAAAACTAAATAAATCCAGATATTTCGGTTAATATTCATATTAGAGAAAATATTTATATTACACTTATATATCGAATCTGATAACGATCACATAAAATTACTACCGTTCGATAGCAGCGGTTAGAAACGGTAGAAGACAAATATATATACATATATATATATATATATATATATATATATATATATACACACACATAGTGGTTTAAAAATGGAATCGAGAGGGTATATTCGGGAGTTTCTTTTATTATTTCTTCATTGATTTCCTCTAAATATTTTATTTTTAAAAAGTGATATTTTTATTATTTGACTAAGTATAGATAGTTTATCAATAATAATAATTTTTGGTGTTATAGGTGTAATGATACTCTGGATCTATGACTTAATATATTTTATGGTTTTATATCATTTTATAAATAACGTTTAAATTAATTAATTTATTTATTTATTAACGTCCACTTTTTGCAACTCAGGCTAATCGGGACGGGTTATCTACAGGTTAACCACCCTGTCCTAGCCAGGGTAGGATTTTAGGACGTTATTTAATGAATTTCGCCACTAAATAATTTCCTTTGCCCAGGCAAGAATCGAACTCGCCACTCTAGTTTAAATTAATAAATTAAGTTTTTAATAAAGACCTTTATGTAATTTCAATTTATTTGGTTCGAAGAGGAGGGACTAAGGACTGGCTTAATTTATTAAGTTTGACGCTAAATAAATTCCTATTGCCCAGGCGGGAATTAAACTCATCACTCTAGGTTTACCATATGAGATTATCCCCCATATGACATATGATAATTGACAACAGCTCTTTTCATATTTTTAAATACAAACTTATGAGTATCTCTCTTATTTCAGTGATTAAACTCAGGAGAAAGCCTGGCCCATTGAAAAAGCCATGATGGTCATACATCAACAATTCATTCACCGTCCACGATATTTCTTAGCCTTGTCCTTCCGATTAGTATTCAATGTAGCAATTTGACGTCAGTAGTTATCCCACATGATCCCTGAATGTAAAGCACATTTTTAACATATGTTTACAATAGAAGAACACATTCAGCCACCAACTCTCGTAGAATAAAAACAAAAACATAGACTAGTGATTTCTTTCAGGACTTTTAATCCACAAATGAAATGGAATCTATGAAGGATAGTTTAGAATGGTTAAAGGCTGTCAGCTTAGAAATCTTGTATATCTCTCATTCCATATGTTATAAATTTTAAATTATTGTTATAACAATTCACCTTTTAAATATAGTATATACTGTTGAGAAAACCTAACTAGAACTAATAATAGTCTAACTTATACTAACCTCACATAATATTGTTTTAAACACTCCCTAATTGGTGGGAATAGCTTTGAGGTGCACTCAGAGAAGTTGGATTAAGACTCTCATTTGGCTTTAGAACTTGTGGGATAACATGTGTTATTCGTGATCAAGATTTAAGTTAAGGAACAATTAATTTGGGAGGTTTCATGAAATTTCGGATGTCTCTTAAACTCAATGATCCCCTCCCCAAAAAACGTAAGTTAGTTTTGCAACCGTTATAGCTTTCTCATAGATAGAGAAAATTGTCCAAGATACAATAAGAAATGTCGATCCTATACAACATAAGGGAGGTAGTTTTGTTGTACAGTTCTCTCATTCTCTAAACCCTCCACTTCGATTTCAGTCGTTAACGAACTTGATATTTCGTTTTACATGAAACGTTTACTAGCTATGAAAAACATGTTGGTGATGCTAGAGCGGCACCTGGCCAATATATGTATATTCGATTGGACTTCACTTTCATCATCGACCTAGTAGGGAAGGTGGATGAAAAAATAATTTTCCAAAATTTACTCAACAGAAAGTACAACCTCAATAGCTGATTTTCCTTACTCATAAATTACTTAAATAAATCAACAAACAAAATGACACAAATGCAGTGAAATTTTCTTTGTAGTTAACGATTACATTACATTGCTGCTATGTGGAAGGAACGATCCATATGAGCTGGGAGGAGTTGCATAACTACAATTCAAATGATATGCAAGTAATGCATATGTTGTAGGTGGAAACAAGGTATGCCAATTAATGGATACGCTTTGCAATTATGGCAAGACACTAGAATATTGGATTCCTTGCTTTTTCATGTCGAATACCAGAACCTTTTATCACCTACGCTTGTTCTTGAGCGATATAGTAAACAGCGCCATTAAAAGAGATACAATGTACATACTAGCAAGCATTTTTATGAAAATCAATAATAAAAAAATAAGTAAGGGGAATCTCTTTTTATGTAAACCTCTATCACAGAAAAAAAATCAAAAACATTTGAAAAAAATAAGTAAATTATACACAATTACCTTATAGCAGTTGACATATCTCTTACGAGATCTCTTGTGGCATCCAAGAAATCTCTGTTCTTTTGCATTCTTGTTGGTAAACGAAATAAATAAAATAACACACTTAGATGTTGACTCAATCATCTGGTGACAAGGAGAAAATTTTCGAAACAGTAAAACCAAAAATAGGTGAAAACGCATGTGACTAAACAGCTAAGAAACAGTTTATGACAAACTCGATTATATTTGGTTCACATTTAAAGGATTCTATTTGAAGTACTTTGTAGCTGACAATGGAAAAATAAATAAACTCTTAATTCATGGGAAACAGTATACATGTACTTGAGACTAGGAATAACTAACTGACTTACGTCAATACGTAGCGTTATCTTTCTAGAATCCGTGGTTTTATTATTTCTTCCTCCTTATCTGAATCTTTTCTTTCTTTTTCTATTTTTTAATAGCATCTCTCTCTCTCTCTCTCTCTCTCTCTCTCTCTCTCTCTCTCTCTCTCTCTCTCTCTCTCACTCTCTCTCTCCCTCTCCCTCTCCCTCTCCCTCTCTCTCTCTCTCACTCTCTCTCTCTCTCTCTCTCTCTCTCTCTCTCTCTCTCTCTCTCTCTCCCTCTCCCTCTCCCTCTCCCTCTCTCTCTCTCTCTCTCTCTCTCTCTCTCTCTCTCTCTCTCTCTCTCTCTCTCTCTCTCTCTCTCCTCTCTCCTCTCTCTCTCCTCTCCTCTCTCTCTCATCTCCCTCTCCCTCTCCCTCTCCCTCTCCCTCTCCCTCTCCCTCTCCCTCTCCCTCTCCCTCTCTCTCTCTCCCTCTCTCTCTCTCCCTCTCTCTCTCTCTCTCTCTTCTCTCGTCCTTCCAGGTGCTTTCTCAGGAAATTCAATGAGAGTAATAAAATCATTATTACAAATGACGGACTATTACTGTTGAGAGCACAGAATTGTTGTCAAATGTTTCTGTTTGTTAAAGGATAAATAGAATCCAAGACACTTAGTTATTCCAGAAATAAAAGATATCTCCCTATTAATCCTCATGACCCCCCACCGCCACCCTTGCGCTTTATTATAAGTATATTTATTTATATAAAGTATCTAACATAGACATATTGTGTTCGTGTTTTATTAATTTGGTACCATAAGCTCTTTTATATTATATTTACTTTCCTTCCATGAGTAACGATTATTTTTATAGGGAAATGTATGTGATAATTTAAGTAAATATCTTTTGGACTAGACATAGTACTGTATGAGCTGAAGAAGTAAGCGTAATGGCACATTCAGTAGTCTAGTTCCTTTTTACATGCAACGTACTCTACCTTCCCGAAGAAATTTGATTGGAGTATATCTCTTTATACAGAAGAATTTAGTTACCACTTTGTTATATTGTATCTGTACATTGGATCATACGTTTTTATGAATTTGAACATTATTAATTCTCGTTCTTCGACATTCAATGGACAATAACTTCTCGACCCAGATGCTCTCTATCGGATAGTCGTGGATCCAGATCAGTGGTGATCGAAGAGAAAGTTAACACAGCCGTTCTCCTTGAGCGCCGATCTAGTCAAGAGTGCCAGCCTTTTTGCAATTCTTATATCAGCACAAACACCCTTGGGCTGCGCACTAAAAGGGGGGAAACGATCGTTTCGAGAACCCTCTTCTTTTTTGTGCCTCCTCTTTGAAAACCGCTTAGGCATTGCCATGAAGTGCTATGAAGTCTACTTCTCCCTGGAAAGAATGGAAATTGAGGAATTTCGTAAAACATTTAAGTCCAAGTACTGTTGATGTTGCTAGAAATTTCTCCAAGTATATATCTGTGCAAATGAGGAATAGGGAGCGTATAGTCTCCCCAAACCTAATGAGGTCCAATGGGTACACTGTTGTGTGAAAAAGATGGGTTTTATTATTATTACTAGCTCAGATACCCGGCTTCGCTCGGGAATTCATTTGAGGCTGAATGGTGATGGTATTTTTTTGGCAAGGCTTTAGTTTGCACAATATGTTCACCTTCACCCGTCCCACTATTTAGGATTAACACCCGTTGTTGGGATTTGTTAATAATAAAATTAATTTTTTATGTAAGTCTTCATTGTCCTCCAAATTGTCATATTTCCCGTCTCCTGTGCATTATGCATAGATCTCAGTTATTAAGCACAAAATATTGTGGTGAAACGAAATATCACCATTATTAATTTCAGGCCTCCCTTATAACCCCCACTCCTGCCCGTCCCTAGAAATGTTAGTATGGCTTATTATAAGGAAAGCGTTAGTGCTAATATACATACCGAGTTTTATTTATTTTGGCTGGGTCTTTTGTCCCAAATAAAATTGTTCACTTCCGCTATAGGTTTTAGCATATATCTCGTTTATAATTCGGTATACTAAAAAAGTGTATATAAAAAAATTTACTCTAAATGAGATAGTAAACAACTTTTGTTATGTTCATAATTGCCGAAAAACCAACAGGAAACGAAATATCGCTATTTTTAATTTCTGGCTTCCCTTATAACCCCCACTCCTGCCCTTCCCTAGAAATGTTGGTATGGCTTGTTATAATAAAAGCGTTAGTGCTAATAGATATACCGAGTTTTACTTAGTTCGGTTGAGTGTTTTGTGCCAAATAAAATTGTTCACTTCCGCTATAGGTTTCAGCGTATATATTGTTTATAATTCGGTATACGACAAAAGTGTATATAACAAAAGTTACTCCAAATTACAAAATTAACAACTTTTGTTATGTGTATAATTTCCGAAAAAGCAATAGGAAACGAAATATCGCTATTTTTAATCTCAGACTTCCCTTATAACCTCCACTCCTGTTCGTCTCAGAGGATATTAATATAGCCTAAAGTCTAAGTTGGGCCAGTAGTAATATACATACCAAGTTTCATAAAATTCGGTTCAGCCGTTTATGCGTGAAAAGGTAACAAACAAACAAACAAATAAACAAACAAATAAACAAACAAACAAACAAACAGACACGAAAGAAACAAAATATAGTTATGGTGTCTATGACATGTGAAACGAAAAGTTATCGTGAAATTTCGCGAAAAAAAATCAATGTACAGACAGAGGTTACAATTTTATATATATATAGATTTAATGCAGGAAAGGGGCTCAGATTAGTCATGTGAGTTAAAACGTCGACCTTAATCTCACATGGTAAACCTAGAGTGGCGAGTTCGATTCCCGCCCTGTGCAATAGGAGTTTATTTAGTGACGGAATTCCCTTAGTCCCACCCTGGCTAGGAGAGGGTGGTAACCTGTAGATAACCCGGCCCCAATTAGCCTTAGTTGCAAAAAGTGGACTTTAATTAATAATTTAATTTAATGAAGGAAAGCTCTGCACTAGTCAGAGTTGTGCACACCTGGTTGTCAAATAATTCCTTTTCTGTTATTCATTGTCAACGTAGGTCCTTCATCTTTTAGCTGTTTTGTTTTGCTATTAATTTTTCTTTCTTTTCACTTAAACTACAAATGCCTAAGTCATTTACTCTAGCCTTATTTTTATCAACTTGTGATGTGAAAAAAAAAACAAACAAAGCAACTTCAGAATGTTGCTTTGTTTGTTTTTTTTCTGTTAATTAGTATCAAACTTATTGACTATATGACCTCAAATGTTAATGCTCTGTTTAAATTGTTCTACTGTGTCCTGTAATTGATCGGAATTCGATTGATTTTGTAGAGGTAACTATTATCTTTAAGCATTCATACATGGCCCCTTCTGCACTCTGTATGTACATATGGTTCCAACTGCTATGATTTAGAATAATAAAATTGTGTCTGCCACCAGTATCTACATTTTTCATTCACACTAACATAAGATATGATTGGTAAAACAATACTGAACGTTTTGTAATTGTCGAAAAGTAAGGAATGGTTTACCCTAGGAGTCAGAGAGGTGGATATCAGGTAGTGCTCCCTTCAACGATTCTCTCATGGTTTTACTAGCAACTCTCCTCTTGATCCTACGGCTGGCATTTCCCGACTGCGAACATTACATCATTCGATTCTCAGATAGTTCCTCTAACATTAGGTGTAAAAATCATTGTGAGGACTCGTGAACTAATTTTTTCACACCTTTCCAAATGTGAGTAATATATGTATAAATGTATATGTATGTATGTATATATATATATATATATATATATGTATATATATATATATATATATACTAGCGGACTCGGCAGACGTTGTCCTGCATTA
The DNA here is from genome assembly GCA_019009955.1 of Riptortus pedestris. NCBI lineage: Eukaryota > Metazoa > Arthropoda > Insecta > Hemiptera > Alydidae > Riptortus > Riptortus pedestris. The sequence continues at coordinate 120,755,039 of CM032228.1, forward strand.
TATATCAAGCGATTAGGATATTAAATTTAATAATATTATGTTTAAAAAAATCTACTTTTAATAACGCAAAAAACAACATTTGTTATATGCACGTTTGCCTAAAAACAAATAGTAAATAAAATATCGCAAAAACTTGATACGCAAAAGTAAAGGAAAAATGAGAGAAGGAAAAGAAGACGTTTTAGTTCTGAGATTATCTGGTAGAATGCGCACTACACGTTTTTAAAAACAAACAGTTGTAGACCAATAACTGATATAAATAAAAACACTCAACAATAATAACGCAAATACATAACATTTTCAAATTCATTAACATACATAACATTCATACATAACATTCGCAAATACATTAACATTTCATTACATTTCCAATAACCACGCCCTTCGCCCTTCGACCGGAGACCTGCTCCATCTGCCTGGCCGATCTGCGGCGCTAAACCATCCGGGGCGTCACTCGAACGCGTATTTAAAAATTCAATCAAATCGGTCCATCCGTCTAGGAGGAGTTCAGTGACATACACACGTACGCTAGAATTATATATATAAAGATAGAGGTGTATTAGCCTGTTAACGCTCTAGCGGTCGCAATTTTCGCTCGACGATCGTTACCAAACTCCGTATTTAAACGTTTTACGTCAAAAGACGGATCATGTTCTTCAACGGCTAGAATAGGATCATTGGGAGGGGGGATTTAGAGGAGAGGATTTTCGAAAATTCGAAATATCTACGTTAGTTTGAGTCTGATCGAAATTTTGTAGAGAACCAATCTTTTTGCAAATTAAAAGATCTATAAACGTTGTCATGTACCTTTTTTCACTGTCTTTAATATTAACCGAGATATCGGCGTTTTTTAGTTTTCGGCCTTCAGTAAACCCCCACTCTCGTTCGAACTTAAAAAATTTAGTACAGCTTATAACCATGGTAGAACTAATGCTAATTCACATACCGAGTATTGTTCAGTTCGGTTCAATCGTTGGTGCCCAATAAAATTGTTGACCCCTCTTTACTTTTTTAGTGTATATCTCGTTTATACTTTAATATACGACAAAATTGAATATGACAAAAGTTACTCCAAATAACAACATAAACAACTCTTATCCTGTGCATATTTGCCGAAAAACCAATAGGAAACGAAATACGGCTATTTTTAATTTCAGGCCACCCTCACGACCCCCACTCCTGCTCTATCTGCCTGGCCGATCTGCGGCGCTAAACCATCCGGGGCGTCACTCGAACGCGTATTTAAAAATTCAATCAAATCGGTCCATCCGTCTAGGAGGAGTTCAGTGACATAAACACGTACGCTAGAATTATATATATAAAGATATTATCCATCGTTTGATCATCACGATCAAAAAGCTACACCTTGCAGTTTCAACCATTGTGTTCTATGGGAAGCTGTTTTTTTCATATTACTATACTCACCAATATCCATAAGATGCTTGATGTCTTCAAAATATGATTTTCTAGGCATTCCTCTTCACCTATGCCCAAGGGTTTTACCTACAAATATAGTACAAATTGTAATGAAGTCGTTGTGGCTTATGATATCTCCAAGAAATTTCACTCTCCTTTTTTTTATGGCCTTGATAAGATTTTTGCTCTCACTTACTTTATTTAGATCTTTCATGTTGGATTTTTTTTTTATTCCAACTTGTTCTAGTGATTCTTGTTCACCTGATCTACATCTTCCAACCTATTATATTCCCTTTTTTGGAGAGTCCAACTTTCGCTCCCGTAAAGCAGCACACTCTATACGAAAGACTAAGCAAACATTTTTTTCGTATCCATGCTTATATGCTTATTAGTTAAAATGCTTCTTTTGATAAGGAAGGCTTGTTTAGCAAGTGCTATTCTTCTTTCGACTTCAGCTCTCCTATCATTGGGATCCGTGATGATGCTCCCTTGGTAAGAAAACACCTTCAATTTTTCAAGAAAAATGTTTTCAATTTTCATATTTATATTTACTTGGCTTTCATTCATCTCCACAACCAAAGATTTTGTTTTATGAGCATTTTATTCATCTCTAATAGGATTCTATCACCAGTGAAGTATCATCTGCAAATCTGATGTAATGAATGGATTTACCGCTAATCGGTGTGCCTTCGGTTGTTTCTTTCATTTTCATTATTGCCTCTTCAATGAAAATATTGAATAGATAACATGACAGAAGGCATCCTTGTCTTACACCTTTCTTAATTCTATCTTCCCTTTCACATTCATAAATTATGATTTGTGTACTCTGAATAAAATGATTTGTAAATTCACTTTCCAATCTATTCAAATATTTTACTCTTCTAGTCTTCGGGTACGGGAGGTGTGATGGTTCCTGACACCAATTTATCTCACTTTTTTTGCAAAGTAAAATTTCCAGAATGACAGTGTTTTATTGGGAGGGGCGTATTGTAACTCGTAACTCATACTCCTCATTGCCCCAATTTTTTATAATATAATATGTCTTATTCCATGATTGGTGTCACCAATGTAGGGAATGTATGGGATTTGTTTGTCCTTTAGTATGGTTTTTGTGGCAAAGTCGTCTCTTCCAAACCAAAATGTTCCGAAACCCATAACAACTCTACATCGTGAAGTTTTCATCAGTACGATTTGTTCGATAAAACTTAGGCTGTTTGAGATTACAGACTATAGTAAGGCATTCTTTTTTATGCCCATTAATAGGTTTGGAGGTTGTGGTGAGTTTTAAATCTCACGGACATATAGGTAGGCAGGCCAGAATTCTATTTTTCATATTAGTATTCCTTAAATTACTAAATCGCCCGTCACTCAGACCGGGTGAAGATTTCCCACGGGACTCAGGGCTTCTTTTGATCTTCGAAGTGAAATTCACATAAAAAAAATCCTTTATAAACCAACAAAAACAAATTGCAAGTCTAAATGATGCCCCACCAATGTAATGGTCTATATACATAGTGAGTTTGTGTGTGTATGATTGTGTATTAGTAAACTGGATTTAAATAAAGCATTTTATTTACTTAGAATAAAATAATACACATCTTCAATAGTATTTGCAAATATTCTTCCTCATGAAACCCTATCTAAGTACTTTGTAGGTTATCACAAATATCAAAGAAGATTACTGGTTTTAGAAATATATATATATATATATATATATATATATGTACTAGCAGACCCGACAGACGTTGTCCTGCATGATATTTCAAGCGATTAGGATATTAAATTTAATAATATTATTATTAAAACAAAAGTTACTTTTAATAACACAAAAAACAACTTTTATTATGTGCACGTTTGCCTAAAAAAAAAAAGTAGAAAATGGAATATCGCGAATTTTTTATTCAGGCCTCCCCTATAACCTCTCACTCCCGTTCGAACCTAAAAAATATAGTATAGCTTTTAATCATGGAAGAATTAATGCTAATTCGCATACCGAGTTTTGTTAAGTTCGGTTCAATCGTTGGTAAACAAACTAAATTATAAATAAAATTATTGGCTCCCACTTTATTTTTTAGTGTATATCTCGTTTATACTTTGTTATACGACGAAAGTGAATATAACTAAAGTTACTCTAAATAACAAAATAAACAAACTATGCATATTTGCTTAGGCTTCCCTTATGACCCCCACTCCTGCTCCATCTGCCATTCTGATTTGTGTCGCTAAACCATCCAGAGCGTCACCCAAACGCGTACAAAAAAATTCATTCAAATCAGTCCAGCCGTTTAGGAGGAGTTAAGTGACATACACACGTACAGTAAAATTATATATATATATAAAGATGTAGATGTAGTAAAGAAATTGAGGTTACTGGAGCATTGATAAACCATATATACTTTATTTTTTGACACTCCTTGCTTGACCAACTTACAGAAACAGGCTTCATTAAGATAAACAGGTTCAAAGAAAAATAATACTTCCGCTTCAGTACATATGCAACTACTTTTTTTCTTCCCGTTATGAGTTCCCTTTCGTGTTTCGAACTTTTTATCTGATAGTTTTCAAGGGGGTTTCAGTTACTATTACTCAGTCACATCAATTAGAGTAATTGAATGCTGAAAACGAAATAGGGTAAATATTGAAAGCTTCTTGTAATAGCCAATCACTTCCTTTTATAATTTCTAAAACTCCATTTTCTCCGATTCGTATTCCTCTTCTTCTTCTGTGCCTACCCTTGCATAAAGAGCGTTTATAATTCACTTATTTTATATCGTGCATAGTTACACATTTGTGTCCTTTTGCTTTCGAAAAATGTTATAAAACCATTTATTAACTACTTCCTTATGAAACTGATTTCAGGGCCCTGAAATAGACTTATGATTGCCAGTCATCTCATTTACAGAAATCTGATTATTATTCAAGTTGTATTAATGCCCCTGTTGAGGCAAAATCATAATGCGAATCAAATTGTTTAGTTTTAGCCAATAATTTTACACCATCAATAAGTGCAGAACAATGAAGTGGTGATTTACCTGGTCTTCAGTCCGAATTTGGGTGGATATAATGAATGCTCTGCAATTATCATTCTATACAGTTTCCTCGAACGTAAAAATTGATGGTGTTATATTCATTTTTGAGTTCCCTGCGTCCATCATTCCTACGCATGTCACATTATAAAAGAACAAAACAAATATTCCAAGGCGCATCTTAATCCAAGCCGGTGCATCTTAACTTAAATACCGTGTATTGTTTTCATTGAGTCGTAATTCTGTAAAATACGCTTGATCAGTGACATGAAATTCATCAACCAACATTTAATATATCTAACGCCCTAGAGAAATTAATTTTGAATTAACTGTACCCATACTTGGTATTTAATAATGTCTTGTAAAACAAAAATTAATCAGGAAGAGGAGAGTTTTGGAATGGAGTATATCTCAAAGTTACATAGACTTAGCATATTTCATAAGTCGGATCGAAAAATTTTAAGAAGCCAACTCAAAAATGTCCAATGCCTTTTTCTCTAGCGCTGATATTTACAGAGTTATTGTTTTAGCAGATTTCCCTTAACGGAAAACAACTATTGAGGTGGCACTCGTGGCTTGATTTTTGAAAAATGTCTTTTAATGTTTATTGATCGGATTCAGGAGATGACAAAAGTGAAGTCAGTTCTAAACTATGCATATGTATAGAATGTTACACTCTAGCGATCCCCCTTAGTAAATGAACTGAATTGTTTTTTGTTTGCTATACAATACTATTACATTCGAAGTCAATTTGAATAAAGAAAAATCAGTGATTGTATTATTCAGACAACTATTATAAGTCCAATCATGGCTTATCAAGATGTACTAGTTCCACGTAGTAACACAAAAACGATAAAGGAGTCCCAGGGTTTCGTGAATTTTTTTACCCCCGCTTAGTTGTCTATAAACTATGTCCTGGCATTTATTCTCTTACAAATGCAGGACATAGGTTGTTCTCACGACACTTGTACAAGGTAGGACCACATCTGGCCCAAGACCTTTCAACAAATGATATATATATATACTATCCTGTATAATATATTTTAAAAGAGAACAGGGATCAGAATGGCGTTGGTTAGAGCTACTGATGTGGGGACTAGAGGACGGAATACAGATGAGGTAGTGACGTCAATGGTGACGTGCTGACAGGCCTCGCCCTCAGAATCAGGTGTGTATTCAGCCGAACCATTCTCCCAGCAACCACCACTAACATAATCGGACGTTTATTACACTCGCTCTCTCAAATCTCAGTATCTAGAACTTAATACCTGCCTAGCGGGTAAAAATTCGTGCCACACATCCATTTTGTGCTTAGAATTCAAGCCTCGAGTCAGCTCATTTGGATATCGGAAATTAAAGAAAAGCCATTATTGAACATAGTGCTTAGTTTTGCATGAAACAGATAAGTATCGACTATGGTATTAAATAAAAAATATATCATGTACTATAGAGCGTAGCATCTAAGTTTGTGACATCACGCCGAACATACTCACATAGTAAAAGTACAATGAAAACAATATTTGAAATTTACAATTGGAATACAACGTTCCCTGATATATCAGCTTATCGTTAATATGTCATGAATAGAAGTGGAGCTACAATAAATACTGAATACTGAAAAATCCAAATAGCTCCGTTAATAAACGAAATACGGAAGATATGTATAGAACAACATTTATAAAAAATCATATTTGCAAAAAGAATGGTTATTTCCAATTTCATAATGGATCGGAATGGTTATTCGATCCATATCATACTAATGGATATATGTCGAAATTCCCTTCACTAACCCCTGGTAATTGTAACATCTGTCTGTACATTGATTTTTATTAACGAAATTTCACGATAAATTTTCGTTTTACATGCCATAGACACAATATCTGCAATTGGTTTCTTTTTTTTATTTGTTTGTATGATACCTGTTCACGCATAATCGGCTGAACCGAATTTTATGAAACTTAACCCAACTTAGACTTTAGGTTGTATTTATATTCTCTGAGACGAACAGGATTGGAGGTTATAACGGTGGCCTGAAATTAAAAATAGCGATATTTTATTTCGTATAGCTTTTTCGGCAAATATGCAAATAACAAATGTTGTTTATTCTGTTATTTAGAGTAACTGTTGTTATATACACTTTTGTCGTATGCCGAAGTGTAAACGAGTTATACGCTAAAAACTATAGCGGGAGTCAACAATTTTATTTGACACAAAACACTCAACTGAACTAAACGAAACTCCATATGTGATTTGGTATTAACACCTTCCTGATTATAAGGTATATTAAAATATCTAGGTACTAACAGGAGTGGGGGTTATAAGGAAGGTCTGAAAAATAAAATCGCGATATTTTGTAACCTATTGTGTGTGTGTGTGTGTGTGCTGCACGCGTATGTGTGCGTGTGCATGCCCGCGTGAGTGTGTATGCATGTTTGTACTTATTTGTGATAAAGAAAGTGAGAGCATATGATTGTAAATATTTTAAGTGTTAGAAATCTTCATTTTATTGTACATACTAATTTATATTTATTTGATTTTAATTTAGTTTTTATCCATTGAAATTATATAATTGTTTACGTAATTTTATTAGTCTTTACAGTCTTTGTTTTGTTTTTGTTTATTTATTTTATTTGTTATTTTGTGTTTATTGTTGTTTTTCGTTGTTTTGTTATTTGATTACGTTCTATTATTTAGTTGAGTTTTATTTAGTTGTGTTTTGTTATATTGTTGCGTTCTATTATTTAGTTGAGTTTTATTTAGTTGCGTTCCATTATTTAGTTGTGTTTTGTTATATTGTTGCGTTCTGTTATTTAGTCGAGTTTTGTTATTTGTTTGCGTTCTTATTTTGTATTATTTAATTTTTTCTTGTTTCTATTTTCATTTTGCATTTTGTTTATATAAATTGTTTTTGTTGTTTTTTTATGAGCAATATCGCCTCGCTGGGAACGCTCCAAAATAAAATAAATAAATAAATATTCTTTTTTCGGCAAACGTACATATAACAAAAGTTGTTTGTTTTTTTTATTTAAAGTGACTTTTGTTATATGCGCTTTTGCAGTGTAAATGAGGTATACACGAAAAACTATTGATGGGTTCAACAATGTTATAGGACAAGAAAGATTTAATAGAAATCAACGAAACTCCGTATTTTAGCTAATGTTAACGCCTCCTTGACTATAAGTTATATTAACATTTTTAAGAACGATGAGGAGTGGGGGTTGTTAGGGAGGCATGAAATGAAAAATCGTCATATTTCGTTTGCTATTGTTTTTTTGGTGAACGTGCTCATGACAAAAGAGGTTTAATTTGATGTTTAGGGTAATTTTTGTTATATACATCTTTATCGTATAGCAATTTATAAAGCAAGTAATTTGCGTAAACGTTTTGTTATAGTCATCAATGCGTATGCATTTATTCAACTTAGTAACTCGATGGATTAATACACTTTCATTAAATTTAATGAAGACCAAAGTATATTGTCATGCCCCCCTCAATCTTTCTCAAACATTAATTAATCAGAAATGTCAGTTTCCCCTTAAATATATTTAATACTTTATTTAATTAAAATAGGAAAATTAATTCAACAAAAGCTTTTACGCTTATATATATATATATATGCATACCTCAATAAGAAAAGAACTCTTCACTCTCAGAGAAGCTGGAAGTATGTCTAGCGAAACATCGGCGTCAAACTTGAAAACACGGTCAATACCTCAATTGTACTGATGACAAGGACAGTGGGAGTCTATGAGTATATTTAATTTCCTACACGTTTTCCCCAAATACGAGCATCGTAAAGTGCTTATTTTTTATTTAGAGTAACTTTTTGTTTTATACATTTTTGCCGTATAACAGTGAATAAAGAAAGTAATATGGATAGAAATACAGCTATTGTCAAGAATTCATTCCAATGTAAAAATTGATTGATATTGTTCCTCACCTTGATAAATGATCACGACAAACATGAACTTTGTAATTTCAACATTTTAATTGTTAATTTGTTAGCTCTAGCAACAAGTTGAACGAAAAGCGAATTAATTGCCGTCTCCATCCCCTCTCCCAAACATTAATTAATCAGAAACGTCAGTTTCACCTTAAATGTATTTATTACTTTTTTAATTTTTTAATGAACTGGCTAACCTGAGAATACGGAGAGCCTTCCTCTGTGGAACCTCTATATCTTCACTGCTAACTCACATTATTGTTAGCTGTTTAACTTATTAGCTTCTCCTTACTATTATGAATATCTTAATTTTCTGAATGTATGCATAAAACATTTGTATTTTAGTACTGGGAGGAATTGAAGTGAGGAGAAATTATTTTATTGTAACAGAAGAAATTAAACTAAACTTCCAGTTTATACACAACTTAGTGTCAGCCGTATTATGGCAGGAATGCACTGGTTATCACTTCTGCCCTACCCCTCCTGACGTCACATCTCCTTGTACTTACATGTCATTTAATGTTTATACTCTTAGTGACGTAGTGTTTTGTCAGAAATATGCATTTGTTTAATTCACGTAAGTATGAATGCTGATTAAGAGTACCAAATTATTTGTTTACGTTTGATATGCCGGTTTGCGGGTAGACGTCAGGATAAGAAAACTGAATCTTACACAAGTATCTACATTTTCTCAGGACAGATTCTCGACAGAGCTTCCAGAATTAGGAGTTTAGAAGACACAATAAGGTACGATGGACAACAATTACCTCCCACAAAAAATAAAAAATTTAGTTATTTGCGGCAGACATAGTTTTCTCATCCAGTTATATTTTTTTACATTCCTCCGTTAAAAGGCTACAATTTACTGAACATTCTAAGCACCATTATGATTTTTAGGATTGTCTTTTTTACACGGAATTATGGATTATGATTTACATGTCCCATAGTGTTTTGACTAGAGCAATGATTAAAATCAACTTAGCATTTATACTTCCTCAAAAATTATCCATAGTTATCAGAACTACTTCTAGCTATGAATATAGACCATTTGCTATGCAATGAATAACATTCAGTTATTATTCAGTCTTTATATTTCCTAAACAAAGACGGGTACCTCAGCAATGGTTTTTAATATTGAATGGTATTTATGTTCATGATTTAAGTCAGACGCTGCAACAGGAACTAATTGTTATATGCCCTTCAAGATAAGTTAACACGCTTGTGTTGCCAAAACATATATAGAAGAAATATAAACGTATAGCATAGTGAAACGTTACGTACCAAATACTTTTATTATTAAGATTTCCAAATCAATGCCCCGATACTTGAGCTATTTAATAAGTTGGGCATGATTTGTTTAGCCCCACTATCCTAAGTGAAAATCATTTGACCAGAAATGGACTAAAGGCAGAATAGAAAAATACAAATGACTCGCTTACATTAGATTTAGGAAAGAAATAACTTATAAAAAATAGGTGTAGAAAATTAAATTTGGGAAAACATTGATATAACGTTATTTTTTCCGAATCATAATAGCGAAGTTATTTCGAATTTTTGATCCTACCCCTCCCCCCTCAAATGACACACCTCTCCGTGGTCTGAATTCAACCATTAAACATAAATATGATCTGAGTATACTATTAATAAAAATTAAAAAAAAAATCCGGGAGTTTAGAATGTAAAACCTTAATTGATGACGTCCCATGTGACATATTGGCATTTGTCTCACACGAGAAAGGTCCATTGAAAAAAAATATTCGATCCTTAAGCTTGTCGGTTAAAAAGATAAAATTACAAATAATATTTCAGATACGAAAAACACGCGTAGAAAAACAATTATAGAAAAATACGTTTGGAAAAAGATTATACATAGCACTTTTTGATCCGACTCATAATAAAGGAGATATTGTGAATGGCCGATTTTTCCCGCCCTCTAAACCTCACAAATCGCGTATTGAGTACAAACTCAATAGCTGATTTCACTAAAGGAACAACTGAAAATGGAGCAATAAAATAGTTCGTAGTTCTGATATCGGTCCTGACTAGTAAGGACGAAAACTAATCCATTTTTATTTTACATAAACTATTTTTTTCTGTAAGACGTCCTGGAAACCTGCGTAAATATTTTAAATGCTCCTTTTCACTCAATTGTAGGCATAATTTAATATTTATTTATCTATTATATGCATTTCATTCATGTTTTTGTCATTTTGCATGTGGCTTGTTTTAGTTAAGTATTTATCTGTGCACAACCTTGAAATCCTTGCACGCTCTAATTTTATGTTAATAAGTTTTAACTGGTGAGATTGTGTATATACGTAATTCTTTTGTTTTTTTTTTAATTCTTTATGCTTTGACTATTGTATAGAATGGTTACCCTTTCATTTAACTAGTATTACTTGTTTAATTGACAAATTATTTTATGTAATTGTTAAAAGTAGAGTTGTATGCCCATCATAAATTCCGTTGATGCTGGACCTCCAGTGTAAACTTTTTGTTGTTAAATTTGAATACAATTCACTTATATTCTTTTTAAATGAATCATTTAGTGTGTGCGTTTATCATCTACTTTTTACACTGCAAATGTAAAGCTTTAAATATTATACCAAAATCTAACCTAAATAAGTGAGTATACACACACACACACACACACACACACATATATATATATATATATATATATATATATATATATATATATATATATATATATATATATATATATATATATCTGAAAGCGCTCTTTGACGCTCTTTCTTTGACAGTTACCAAACTAGATATTTTTAAATGTTATATACTGTTTACCTCTATCCCCTAAATATTAGTCTAGATATTTGCATTTTTAGCACATTTCTCATAGGGGAAATCACCTATTGAGGTCGTACTAATGACGCGATTTTCAAATACATTCCTCAAATGTCCACCGATCATACGTAGGTGACGAAAATGCGGTCCCTTCAAAATTATATATATATATATATATATATATATATATATATATATATATATATATATATACAATTTGAATGTTACCGCTCTAATGACCTCTGTCGCAATTTTTGTTTGATCGTTACTGAACTGGATTTTTAAACGTTTTATGTGACTAAACTAATGACAGTGCTCGTCAAATCGGAGGAGAGGGAGATGGGGTTTAGATATAGAGGGGGAATTTCCAAAATTCGAAATATCTCCGTTATTATACGTCGGATCGAATAAGTGTATAAAACCAAGCTTATTGTAAATAAAAGTCCGTCACGCAGGGGCTGCGTAAACTAAGCAGATTTCCCCTGTGAAGTTTTACAATAGAGAAATCTGCATACTGGTAACACAATATCGCCGTGATTAGATAATGAGAAATCTTTCAGTTAATTAAAATAAATTCCCAACTGAAACGGCTTCTGAATTGTAAAAATAATTTATATTTTAATAACTCAAATTTTAGTAGTCCAAGAACTAAAGAAGGGGGGGGGGTGGATGAACAGAACGTGTTTGCATAAATCTCATAAAGTTACGAAAGTAAGGTAAGGTTAGAAACGACAGGCAAGGTTAGAAGAAGCTTCCACCTGAGCCGAGAAATGACGAAGATGGCCGACGTAATCCAAACTATACCCGACCACAGACTTCATAAAAATGCAAATATCCCGGTTAATATTCAAGATAGAGAATAAATGTATATAACAATATTTATAGTAAATTGTATTTGCAATAAGATTGGTTCTATACAATTTTTCGATCCGATACATAATAACGGAGATATTTTGAATTTTCGAAAATCCCCCCTCTAAACCCCCACCCTCCCTCTTGTCCGATTTCAGCCATTAACGAACTTGATCTGTCTTTTTACATAAAACGGTTAAATATCGAGTTTCGTAAAGATCAAACAAAAATTGCAACCGCTAGAGCGTTAACAGACAAATATATACATGTATATATATATATATATATATATATATATATATATATATATATATATATATATATATATAATTTTGAACAGACCTCATTTTCGTCATCTCCTGGGTAGGATCGATGGACATTTGAAGAAATTTTTCGAAAATCGTGTCATGAGTACGACCTCAATAGCTGATTTCCCTTAAGGGAAATCTGCTAAAATGTACTATAAATATTGTTATATACATTTATTTTTTATCTTTGACATTAATTATTGAGATATTTGCAATTTTCAGTTTTCAACCTTTAATAAACCCCCACCTACTCATGCCATCGTAACAATAAGCTGTCATATCATGAAACACTTCATTCCTGGCTTATATACCGAATATTATTGTAATTGAATTTTTATTGTGTGACATATGTGACGTCATCAATTAAGATTTTGCGGTCGTGAATCGAAAATATTTATTTCTTCTATACCATACTCGATATCTAACTGTTCTATTCTACACTGAATATTATTTAATGGCTGAAATCGGAGGCGGAACAGGGGGGTTTAAGGGGGGATTTTGATAATATAAAATATTTCCGTTATTATGAGTCGTATCGCAAAATGTTATAGAACCAGTCTTGTTAAGCTTTTCTGCTGATGGTTTACAATTATTATTTTATACATTTTTTTCGTAACACAAGTATTAAGTGAGTTATTTGTACTTTCTTGTTTTCTTCCTTTAGTGACTCCCCCCCCCCCCAAACCCTCGCCACTTTTATACATCGTTTTTTTTTTTTACATTTGAATAGAGAATATGTGGTGAGAAGATATCACTAATGTGCCATACTAGCAAGTGAGGTATCAGCTAAAATTTCACTAAACCTGCTTGAGGAACTTTTTGCTTTACTGACTTTAGTAAGACCCGCACCTACTCATGCCATCTTAACAACAAGCTGTCATATACCGCGCACGGTACCACTCCCCGGTGCAATCACGTTATACCAGGCTAAATACCAAATATTGTTTTCATTGAGTTTTTACTATTTGAGATACATTCAAATACGTCTTCAATTAAGATTTTGCGGTCGTGGCTCAAAAATGTTTTTTTGTTCTATACTGTACTCGTTATTTAACAGTATCATTCAACACAGAGGGAATAGGGGGGGGGTCGAAAATTATCGGAAACTCGAGCGTATATAATAAGGTGAGATCACCAGTGAGTCATCCATCGCTTGGATAATCTGCTTAGTTCACGCAGCCCCTGCGTGACGGACTTTATACAATATGTTCTGATGGCGTATGCTGCACACCCTCTTACAGTAAAAAAAAAAGTCCACTCCAACTGATAGAAAGTTAATCATAAATAAGGCACTTAAAAACTCAAACTTAAATAAATAAAGGGTTTCTTTATGATGGCGTACCTACATTTTTCGTACCGAATTCGTCACTTCGTCAAGAACTTTATTTTTAAATAAACCATGGCCAAACGAAGCATATGTTTGATGTGAAGAATCCCCTTGATGGCTACACATTCAAACTATATAATATACATTCACACACACACATTAGATAAGAGGGGGAGAATAAAAAGATTCAAAATATCTGTTAGTAGAGTTCTAAATATCTACGCAATTTACACAATCCATACATCATATTGACTTATTTCGAAATTAATGGATTGTACCTTTGATACAAGCTGCCAACGTTGAGTTTTTATATTTAGTAGCCCTATAAGCTTAATTATTCTGATGCATGAATTCCTGCAAATTCTGAACAGAATACAGTATCTTATCATATTTCCTGTCAACCGATAAGACTTTAACTCTCACACATTTTCTAAAAACAGGTTAAGGATGACTGACAGAATCAAGCTGTTCATCTAAATATTAAATTCTCTGAGGTTTATATATTTCCTTTCTAATAAATTATGAATCCCTCACTGACACTCCTACTTCAACGATTTGCAATAACTTTATTGCCTAAAGTAACATTACATTTAACATTTTTCAATGAGGTTAACTGTAAATTTTAATAACTAATTAAACATTTTAAACAATCATCATAAAAATAAATTTTGAACTTTTCAAAATTATACTTAATGTCTCCTTACTTCTTTAAAGAGTAGTTAATAAAAGCATATATATTATCACTGAGACGCGAAATGAGAGCAGATTGTGCATAGTAAAGGTTTACTATAAACCTGATGCTCACCATTATTTAGTCGAAATATTTTCCAAGCAAAGCAGGTTATCGCAACTCGTTTATATACCCGTATACATGTATCGCTTTAGCGGCCTCATTTTTCATCTCACCATTTAAATGTTTCGTGCTAAACTAATTACCAAATTAATAGCTGAAATCAAATAGGAGTGTGATTCAACCAATCTTGATGGTAATGTAGTTTTCTGCAGTCGTTTTCTATATTTTAACTCGATCATTAACAGACTTCTTTAAATTTTTCAGCATTCAGCTTTATGTTAACAACCCCCCTCAGACGTTTCCAATTAAATCAGCAGATATATAAAGAATCGTTTTATTCCTAGTTAAATGCCAGGTATTGTTTATTACATGACATACATAGATAAATGCACGTTGTAACGTATTCAATGAACATTCTTATTAGTCAATGTAATGTTTTATTAACCGTTACCATACTCAATATTTAATGGTTCCATTCTAGTGACAAGCACTGTAGCAAAGTGATTTTTTAAATGGGTAATAAAAAAACCCTTAACATTTCAGGACAAAAAAAAAGAATCTTTAGGTCACAAACAGCTATATTTATTCTCCTTATTTTAGAATCGCCGACGTTTCGCCCTCCTGGGCATAAAAAATGCTAAAAACATACAGGGTACAATTTTTTTTATCTCACAACCATTAAGGTAAATCATAACTCTGTTAGATACATAGAGTTCTAACAAACCTTATAAAGTTATTCTTCTCAGTCAATTTTATACTCACTAATGAGTCCACATAAGAAAAATCTCCTATAATTTAATTTAGCCTTACCAAGAGGTAATTTGTCCTAAAAAATATATAGTCGATTTTTCTTATGTGGACTCATTAGTGAGTATAAAAGTGACTGAGAAGAATAATTTTATAAGGTTTGTTAGAACTCTATGTACCTAAGAGAATTATGATTTGCCTTAATGGTTGTGAGATAAAAGAATTTTAAAAATTATTTATTTATATTTAAATTTTAAACGTCTGCGTTTCTAAAATAAGGAGAATAAATATAGCTGTTTGAGACCTAAAGATCCTTTTTTTTTTGGTCCTGAAATACTTTAATTGGTCTCAGTAAGGATTAGATACAATAACCCTTAACATGTTCTTTACTATCTTTAGAAACAAAATTTAATATTGTTTATAAATAGTGGCCAAAAATTGTTGTTTCATGCAATTTTTTCTACCCCTAAAATTTACCAAGTTATCTTTTTACGTTTTCAGTGAACCCCATTACTTCAGTAAATCTAATTTTTAGTTTAACACCTAATGTCTAATTAAAATTTCAAATCCAACCCACCTAGGATTCTTACTAGAGAAAAATTGAAAATAGATTTCGAAACGACATCAAAGTGTCATCCCATCACTCGGGAAATCTAAAAAAACATAGTTCAAGCAGTTTAATGACTTATTCTTCTGCCATTGGTACTGCACTCTATGAAGCTAAAAGAAAAATGAGACTGGTTAGACAGATTATTGAATTGGGGATGAGTCAAAATATACATCAAAATAAATATTATAATCACTAAAGTTAAATGAATATTACATAATAAATTTTACACTGACAATGACCTAATGCACATTGTCTTTCACAACAAGAACTTTATTTTAATAATTCTTACCACTCCATGGGAGGGGAGTATTAGGGTAGTGGCAGCAACATCCAGACCCCAGCCTCTGAAACAAGTAAATAATTGTTATTACACATAGTTAGTTTACAAATCCACAATGAAAAATACACAAAAAAGGTCCGACACGCAGCAGGTGTGCAGTTTAAGCAGATTTACCAAGTGCCTCCTTCTCTAAGTACCCTTTCTATACATAAGGTACAATTCATTCATATTTCTGTTAATTTAATTTCTGTTTTGAATCACAATATCAAAAAGGTACGTTACATTAAGGTTGTGAAATGAAACGAAATTATTGACCTCGTACCTACTTATTCTTTTACTTAAATCTTTGCTTACTTCGAAAAATAAATGAAAATGGAATCAGGTGCTATCATTTTTATTTAACGTAACCATTCTAATATAGTATGAATATCGTTTAATATACTGATGCCACGATTAAACTAGAGAATTTATGCACTATCAACTAGAGTGAAACACAACAACAAAAAATGGTCTTTAACTGTCATTTTGTATTAATTGTCTTTCCCGCATTCAGTTAAACGATCAATGAATGAATTAGTGGAAAGTAAAAGAAATGAATGATTCACATATATTAAATTCCAGGCGTAACATACGCCGTTGTTTATCATAGTCTTAATGTGTCTTTAAAGTAACTTGTTGCATTCGTTTTGTTATTATAAAAATTAGGAAGAAAAATTGGAACAGAACTAGAGAGGCACTTCAATGCCAAACGTCGTGGACCACGAAGCACCGAACTCTATTATAAACAAGTTTGTTCACTTATGAATACTGCAACAACTATTTATTATAATTCTCATTCAATGATCATTGACATTACTTAGTAAATACATTGCTCAGACACGTACTAATTCACTATATTCACTGTCTAAATAGATCAAATATGAATTCCCCTTTTCCTAAATAACATACATAGATTTACACAGTCAACATTGTAGTACATTTCAGAATATATAGATAAAACTGAAAAAGAGTTTTTTATCACTATCACTTTTCCGAACGAAAAACAAACATTGTGCAGTCAACTAACAGATACATTTTCCTTAAAAATAACTATTTGTTCTTTCATAATCATATCTAACAAGGAAAGTGCTTACTCATAATTGAGTGCTTATTTTTATCAAATTGGAAATACATTAGACACATGAAAGCCTCGTTTAAAATTTATTTAACAAGCTAAACAACTATGACTGCATCTGAGGAAATATTATTGCAAGCACAACGTTAATTAAATAAAATGTTCAGCATAAACTGAAAAAAAAATACATATTTTTTAAATTAATTTCTGTAATATTATTGTTACTAATGTTCTAAAGATTCAAATTTTCAGCCTACTAAGACTAAAACCGATATGTGCACTGCTCTCCCCCTTTGGTGGAAGGCTCTACAAGAGAAGTCGGCAGATGATCTATCAAGACCGTGTTACATGTGCCAAAGGAATTATCTGCCAATTATTCAATGCCATTTAATTGGGCGAATGAACTGTAAGGGTATCTTGGGTGTATAGGAGGGAGCTTGGAGGAAAATGCGGAAAATTTTAATGGAAAAATAAAAACTTATTTAGAGGCTCTCGACAACCATTTAATCTCGTTAGACATTGAAAGAGTTTTAATCAGCACATATAGCCAGTACTTTAGAAGAATTAGCTCTCTTGGCAGAGGCGAGGAGTACCTGTACCAAAATGTGCCATTTTTTAAGTCCAAAGTTATATCTCAAATCCGTTTATTAGGTACAAAAAATCAAAGATTGATAGTTGGTAGGACAAGTTACATATTCAATCCAGAAAAGCCATACCCCCTTTGCGAAGATAGCCAAGACACCATTACGCACTTCATCCTTAAATGCCCCGTTTTAGCAGAGAGAAGAAACCACCTCCTGAAAAGTCTCAACATTCCACAGCAATCCATGGATAATTTGTTTGACCTTATGGACAAGAATAAAATAAACTACATATATGTTTTCATACTTAAAGGTCTTTACGTCAGAGGGGGAAAATACAAACAATATAATTATTAAAATAAAATGAATGTTTTATGTTTTTTTTTCTATAGTAATTATTGTATATAGTTTTGTTTT
Organism: Riptortus pedestris; assembly: GCA_019009955.1. NCBI lineage: Eukaryota > Metazoa > Arthropoda > Insecta > Hemiptera > Alydidae > Riptortus > Riptortus pedestris. The sequence continues at coordinate 120,773,258 of CM032228.1, forward strand.
TTTGTTATTTTTTTAAAGGAATTCTCTGTTTATGTTTATATAAAGAAAAGATAAACGAAATAAAGTCCGTCACGCAGGGGCTCCGTAAGTTTTACAATAGAGAAATTTCACGAGAGTCGAGCAGTTAAGAAAACGGCCGAAATAGCTTTAGGCGAGAAAGTCACCCGTCCGTTAGCGGCCCAGATTTAATAAAAATGCAAATATCTCGGTTAATATTCAAGATAGAGAATAAATGTATATAACAATATTTATAGTAAATTTAATTTGCAATAAGTTTAATTCTGTACGATTCTTCGATCCGACATATAGTAACGGAGATATTTCGAATTTTCGAAAATCCTCCCCTCTAAACCTTCCCTCCCGCTGGCCCGATTTCAGCCGTTAACGAACTTGATCTTTCTTTTTACATAAAACGACTAAATATCGAGTTTGGTAACGATCAAACAAAAATTGCGACCGCTAGGGCGGTAACAGACAAATATATATATATATATATATATATATATATATATATATATATATATATATATATGTATATATATATACAGTTTTGAACGGACCTCATTTTCGTCATCTACTAGGTAGGATCGATGGACATTTGAAGAAAAATATCAAACCTCAGGTAAGAAAAAACGCCTCGTTCCTCTCACAGAGGAGTCACAGGGAATCCTTGGTTCCTGTCACATCATTGTGAAGAGCAAGGCACTGATGATGGAGCGTATGCTCTGAAAGCGCTCTGTCACAACGTATAAAGAATATTGAAGGAACGAGGCGTTTTTACTTACCTGAGATAATAATTCCTTCACCATCCAGCACCTCAAAAATGGAAAAATATCAAAAATTCCGACATGAGTACAACCTCAATAGCTGATTTCCCTTAAGGGAAATCTGCTAAAATGTAATCATGAACATGGGGTGAACCGTTGCTATAAAATTGTTAAATTTTTAAAAGCAATAAAAATATTCATTCATTCATTATTATTTATTAACGTCCACTTTTTGCAACTCAGGCTAATTGGGACGGGTTATCTACAGGTTACCAGCCTTTTCTAGCCAGGGTGGTTTTTTTATCAGATTATCCTTAAGGGAAATCAGCTCTTGATGTTGACCTCATGTGTGTGTGTATATACTTATCTTACCTCTGTAAGAGCGTTTCATGTAAAACTAGAGATCAAGTTCCATAACCAATGAAACCGTGGAAGGGGAATGGGGCTTTAGAGGGGGACAAAATCAAAAATTCAAGTATCTCCGTTACTAAGACATTGTTTGAGAATTTGTAAATAACTAATTGGTTGCAAATTTGATTTGCCATAAAAGCTGTCATATAAATTTTTTCTCTTTCTCCAATATTGACCGAAATATTTGCATATTTTTTTTTTTTCATCCTTAAGTAAAGCTCCCCTTTTAAGCATTGCACTATTAAAATGACCACGAAAGTCCGTCACGCAGGGGCAACTAAGAAGATTTCCCAAGTGCTGGAATAAAGCACTATGACGAGGGCAGGGGAGGCATTGAAGGGTGATAAGAAGAATGTACGAATGATAAGTTTAATATTTGAGTTACGAAAAAATCTATAGAACAACAACTGTATAACATCAATTGCTAAGCAAGGCTGGTTCTATAACATTTTATGACCCGACTCATTACAACCGAGATATTCTGAATTTTGGAATCCCCTCTCTAAGCCCCCACAATCACAGCTCTCCCAATTCAGGCCATAACAAATATGATCTGAAGTCAGGACGAAAATGGTTAAATATTGAGTGTGATATAAATCTACCAAACATTTTCGAGAATAGAATGTTTAATCTTAATTGGTAATGTCATCACCCAACTAATTTGCATGTATCTTACAAAGTAAAGGTTCACTGAAAACCATATTTGGTATTTAATCTCGGGAAGACGTTATAATTTAGAGAACATTACATTTGCAATAAGATTAGGTCTATACAATTTTTAGATCCGACGCATAATAACGAAGATATTTTGAATTTTCAAAATTATACTCTAAACCTCCCCCCCCCCCCATCCCACTGGCCCGATTTCAGTCATTAAATAACTTGACCTTTAGTTTTGTATGAAACACTTATATATAGAGTTTGGTAACGATCAAACAAAAATTGTGACCGCTGAAGCGTTACAAAACACACACACACACACACACACACACACACACACATTCATATATATATATATATATATATATATATATATATATATACACACATTACTTTGAACAGACCTCATTTTCGTCATATCCTGCGTAGGATCGATGGACATTTGAAGAACTTTTTCGAAAATCGAGTCATGAGTCCTGACTCATTAACTGATTTAAGACTCGCATCGCACTGTATAGAACATTACACAATTTTCTAGATCTATTTTCGCTTCTCCACCTGGCTATAGGCACTGTGTCCACAGTTACAGTATTGTGCATTGCTATTTTCTAAAAGCGGTGTTTTCAAGTATAATTCAGACAGGTCAATGGATTGAGCTCATTAGAATAGATAATTACGCTTTCCAAAATAAAATAAAATAAACAGAACAAAGCTCCTTAATAGAATTCGTAAACACGACCAGTAAATTATGTTTACACATGAACAATAGTGAGTAGAAAAGAACTTGAACAATTCAAAATAAAATAACGATTTTGTCATCGTAAACTGAGATTTCATGCATTTCAGAAAACATTGCTTTTATTGTAAATCTTACTCTTCAAAAATAGGTACAGCTTATAGTAAAAACCTATAACAAAATTTACTGATTCAACACTATAAAGGAACTAGGCTAGATAAACAAAGTAAGTATCTCAATTTACAGTTAAAATAAAAATTACTTTAGATGAGCCTCAGAAAAATTAAATGCTGATCATCAATGAAGCAAATTATAGAAAACAATATTGATATATATTCTTTTGCCAAACATTTTTACTTACTTTTTTTATTAATACGTAGTTTTTAATTGATCAAGCTCTTATCAAGTAGCAACACCCAAAAACTGGTTCAAAATATGTGATGCAATGCTTTAATAAAACATACAACACATCCTTCCTTAATGTGCACAAACCTTTTTACCGATAATATTGTTGACAAAATGTGTCACAACAAATATTTATTTTTGAATTTCAATAAATATTTGTAGAAAACTATATGGAGATGAAACACCTTATGTAACAGAATATAGGATGTGTCTCTAAAGAACAAAAAAATTAATAATCTATATGTGCATATACATATATATATATATATATATATATATATATATATACTAGCTCAGATACCCAGCTTCGCCCGGGAATTCATTTGAGGCTGGTTGGTGATGGTATTTTTTTGGCAAGGCTTTACTTTGGACAATATTTTGACATTTACCCTTCCCAGTGAATAGGGTAAATACCCGTCGTTTCTGTGGATTTGTTAATAATAAAATTAATTTTGATGTAAGACTTCGCCGTCCTCTATATTGTCATATTTCCTCTTTCCTGTGCATTATGCATAGATTTAAATTATTAAGGACAAAATATTATAATAATATATTATAATTTGAAATAATTTTTCTAGGTGAGGTACGTGGTAGTTCTTATTGAAAAGAATTGTTGAGCAAATTTCTCTAAATAACAAAATAAACAACTTTTGTTATGTGCATATTTACCGAAACCCCAATAGGAAACGAAATATCACTATATTTAATTTCAGGCCTCCCTTATAACCCCCACTCCTGCCCGTCCCTAAAAATGTTAGTATGGCTTATTATAAGGAAGGCGTTAGTGCTAATTCACATACCGAGTTTGGTTTAGTTCGGTTGAGTTCTTGTGCCAAATCAAATTGTTGACTTCCGCAGTAGTTTTTAACGTGTAACTCATTTATACTTAGGTATACGACAAAAGTGTATATAATAAAAGTTACTCCACATAACAAAATAAACAACTTTTGTTATGTGCATAATTGCCGAAAATGCATTAGGAAACGAAATATTGCTATTTTTAATTTCAGCCCTCCCTTATAACCCCCACTCCTGTTCGTCTCAGAGAATATTAACATAGCCCAAAGTCTAAGTTAGGTTAGTAGTAATATACATACCAAGTTTTATAAAATTTGGTTCTGTCGTTTATGCATGACAAGGTAACAAACAAACAGACACCAAAGAAACAAAATGCAGTTATGGTGTCTATGACATGTGAAACGAAAAGTTATCGTGAAATTCCGCGAAAAAAATCAATTATATATATATATATATATATATATATATATATCACAAGCTCAAGTACAATCTCAATAGATGATTTCCCTCAAGGGAAATCTGCTAAAATACAAATATTTCTGTTAATGTTCGAGATACAGAAAAATAGATAACAGAATATTAACAGGAAATTATATTTTCAATGGTATTGGTTATATAAACTTTTTGACCCAATTCATAATAACTAAGTTATTACTAATTTTGGTTTTCCTCCCTCTTAACCCCCCCCCCCTTTCTTCCCCATGAGCAGATTTTAGCCATTAGCAGATATAATCTTTCAATTTGCATGTAACGGTTAAATATGGAGAAAGATAATCAGAAAATAAAAATCATTAAATTTAGAAGGTAAACTTTTATTTGACACAAGGAATATTTGAGAATATTTCACATAGTAAAAGTGCAATGAAAACAATATTAAGCTTGGATTACAACGGTTCATGATACATCAGCATATCATTAATATTAGTTAAGTAAAAGTGTTCTTTTTACTAAAGACTGAACGATATAAAATGCATTTATCTCCGTTAATATTTTAGGTACACAACATGTATAGAGCATCATTTATAGGGCATTAAATTTGTAAGAATATTGGTTATGTACGATTTTTTTAAATTCTCACAGCACTCTAAATTCCCCATTCCCCCAGTACCTCCTTATATTCCAGCCATGAACATGACCTTTAGTTTTGCGTAAAACATTAAAATATCGAGTTCGGTAGCGATTTAACACAAATTATGATGGCTAGAACGTTAAAAGACAAATATATATATTTATCTATCCATCCCCCCCTATATATATGTATGTTGTTTTGAGCGGACCTCATTTTCGTCATTTGATTAGGACCGATGGATATGTTTCGAAAATCGAGTCATGATTACAATCTCAATAGCTGATTACCCTTAAGTGAAATCTGCTAAAAGGAGGGTTCCATTGATGAATGTTTATTTCTGGGGCTGCATTATAACAATGTTGTCATAAGTATTATCATAAAATATATTTATAGATAGTTGTCTGACCCATGCCCCCGTCTGCAGATACAGACAATGACGTAGACAGATGTGTGATAGTATAACAATAGGAAAACATTACGAACCTCAATAGTCAATTTAGATATAGGATAATTGAGGTGCTGAACCTTAGATTATCAGTGCGTTTGAGTTAATCAGTGATATTCTTCTTTTATTAATTTATTTACTATTTATTTAGCCCGAGTTGCAAAAAGTGGACGTTAATAAATTATAATAATTAATTTATTTACATTGTTTGATAGTACGAAATGCTCTGCAAAGATCTTACATATTTAGAATATTTCCAAGAGAATAATTACTGTGAGTTCAAAATAAATTGAATCTAATCACACTTTCGTGGTGTACTTTATGCCTCAATGATTAGTATTAATAGTGCATCATAGCTGCCATTAACTTGGTCATGTTCTATACAGTAATGACGGTTTTCGGACTTATTCAAGTTATCATGTTGTAAGTTATTTATTACTACCACTGTATACTACTGAGGCTAATAGAGCCATGTTATCTACATGTTACCAAACTTTCTAACAAGAACGATTAACTACTAAGGTTTTTACTTCCTGATCTCGTTAAGAAACATATATTTCTGTTGCCGACGATATAGCGCTTTAACTCAGGTAGCTGTTAGAGTTACCGATATTTCACATATTCAAATTACCAAAGTGAGTTGAAAATCTTTGTCAACAGACTCAACTGACTTCATTTAGTCAAGTTAACATTCTCCAACACTTCAGACCACCAGCAACTGTTGATTTATTGTAGTACTGTTTATTTAGCCAGCGACTGAATGACTGAAAACATGACTTCAAAAACTTTCAAGAAAACTACAGAAATACTGTAATATAAATACAGAATTTAAAACTATTCCCTTTGCGTTTAATTCTCCGCAGTAAGACGATACAAGAATCTCTTCTATTACATTTTATACAATTTTAGAATGAGGTACAGCATCAGTAAGCGATTAATAATTTAAATAATTCAATTCGATTAAACCAATCGTAAAACTGTCGGGCCCGGGTATCCTTGATAGCTACCAATGAAAACATTTCATTTGATTCATAGTTATGACGGTGTGTTATATTGATAAATTGTATTTAACATACGATAAAAAGACACGTGTGCATAATACAATGTATCAATATAACACACCGTCCTAATCATGAATCAAATGAAATGTTTACACTGGTTGCTGTTAAGGATGCCAATAAAAAAATCCAACAGGCAGGTGGTGCGTAAACAAAGTACATTTTCCTCTTGCTGAAATCCTCTGCTAATGACCTCAGTCCACATTATGTCCCCTATTTCTTCCGTTATAAGAATCCTATTAAAAGAAGATTTTAAATTTATGCTGGGCTGTAGATGTTCATTGATTCAGTAAAGTCTGTAAATAACTCAGTTAATATTAGAGTGCTGTGCGTGCTTATATCACTAAACGTCCGTCAGCAGGTGCTGCGTAAGCTAAGAAATTTTCCTGAGATGCTGGAATAACACCTCTGTATATTCTCTATTTATCAGCAGAAACAGGATTATAGAAACAGGAATCGAAATGTAAGCCGAACAGGAGATCTTTAGTGGCTCAGCAACACAAAGTGAAAATCTTATGAGAAGAAGAGTGGACTTACTGACCAAAAAAATTACTAATACTCCCATAATATTCGAGTTAGGGAAAATATGTATAAAACAATAGCTACATTTAGAAATAGGCAATTATATTTGGAATAGGAGTAGAATATAAAAACGTATATTTCTATCCGACTCATAATAAGGGAGTTATTGCAAAGGAAATCTTTAATAAGTACTATAGTTAGATTAATTGGGCTAGGAAATTCTAGATGGCAGATCAGTTTCATTTCCCTAATCACATGCTACTTTACGACTAATAGTACTTTTGCCCTATTTCACAGGGTTCCAATCGTGGTTGCATTTTTAATGAAAACCCAATTTCACGAAGCACGAAAATTCATTTTTAACACAGTAATATATCTGTTTTACAAAAATTATAACTCTATCCCCAAGAAAATCATCATTTATGTTCTTACCAAAGTTCATTATTCATCGGAAAGGAAATTGGAAGAGTTCCAACAGATGAAATCATTTTCACTTATTTATTTTCCTACTCTAACATATTTTACGCATCAAAATATCCGTCTTCAAGAATTCCCCTGTTTCATTAATATTAATATTCCATTAATATATTATTTAGTTTCTTTTTTTTTCTCCAAATTTGGTAATTAATACCATGCTCTTTGGTTTTTAAATAATGGGGATATTTATAATGTTTTCTTCGTGGAAAATAATAAATCATCTCATAATAATGTTAAGAGTGGTCCGTTCTAGTGCTGTGACCATCCTATTGTATAGCAAGTATTTCTTGAGCATGGGTTGTTTAAAATATATTTCACCATTCTACCAGAAAATAGTGACTTTTGGATCCATTTAAATTTTGATTAACTATTGGTTTTTCTATGGGTTTTGACGTCAAGAAACTTAATTTATCTGCCATTTTAAATTGGCTCCAAAAATTGAAATAGTCTTGAAATGTCATTCTGGTCACCCGATAGGTCGTCAGCATATCTAAATAAATTTATATGTACAATTATAGAAGAGACTTTTAAAATGAAGAGACGGTGATAGGTTTTTCATAAAACAAAAAATGATAAAAAATAATCTAGACTGCTGATAGCATATGTCTCATCTGGATACTAAGAAGCGGAACGGATGGCGTGGAAGTTGATAAAACAATGATAATGAATCCTAAAGTAGCGCAAACTAACATAGTTGAAGATAGCAACAGCTGGCAAAAGAGCTATGAAGCCATCACCATCTGATAATAAACTTGTTTCCATAAAGAAGCACGACCTCGAATGCGAAAAAACACGAAGCAAACATCGAACTAAACATGTTTATCCTATTAATATATATATAATCGTTCATAGACCAACCACTTAAGAAAATCTGTAATGATATGGGACTAATTGTATGGATATGTGGGTCACATCCCTTTATATGAACGAACAATTCCTGAAGAGGCGCATATGTGTCGTGAAACATGATGAGTGAAAAGAGAAATAAATAAGCGAAAATGATTTCATTCTCTTTTCAACTTTCTATTTCAATGAAGAACATTTTTAGGTTAGGTTCAAGAAAAAAATGATAACGATGAGAAGAAGAGAATAATAAAAATCACGAATATTAATAATAAAATAAGTATTACAGCACCTAAATATAAGGAAAGGAGAAAACGCATCGAATTCAATTATCAAAAAAGGAAATCAAGTCAGTAAACACCTTCTCCTTGATGTCTAAACTCCAGTTGATGCAAAAAAGACTAAATGTGGGAAATATAAGAGTTTTATTTAGTACTATTTCATAAAACTGGACTAGGAAAGTCATCGTTTCTATCATGGTTTCCTTTTAGTGTCATAAAGTATAAAATCAGACGTCAGTATAAATAAGGTCGTTACATGTTCACAGTATACAATGCACGTAACACCATTTTTAAAGTGTATTTTATTACCCCAAAGAGCTGATAACAGGCATTCCAACAAATCCCTTGTTCATCCTTGTCAATGTAACTTATTTATGTTTATTTTTTTTTACGACGAGACAACGGCGATCCCCAACGACCATTGAGCTTGAATGATGCAACTGTAGAGTGTGGAAAAATGCGAGGCTACCGATGGCGATGAGATGGGAGTGCCGACCCACTAAAATAGCCAGCAATTTAGTAATAAGGATGACAACCGAGGGTCAGAACAATACACACTACTCATCCACCGAATAACTCAACGGATAGCTCTTTCGAGGCGCATATATATATATATATATATATATATATATATATATATATATATATATATACATATATTTATTTATTTATTAATTTATTTACTATATTAATTTATTTACTATTATGGTGTAAGCGTTTTCTAACCGATATTTTGTTCTTATTTTACTAACCCAGCTGTGTTACCTTTTGTTGGCGGGTTGAAATAAAAATAAATTCTCTAGGAAATATGAATACTGAATTAATTTTCATGCTTTTTAATCCTTGTACGAAGAAAATGTCAGTTTTCAGATTTTAACGGAATTATCCATTTGACCTTTCCAATTTGACTAGATTCGTTGTGACGTATGAGTGTATCTCGCATAGCTCAAAAAGGAATGGTCTTATAATTTTGAAAATTTATATTTAAGACTTTTGTAACTTCTTCAAGACTGCTGCACACCTTCCTAACGTAGAGTGCACTCATTTCATCCCTTCCCTAAGCTATTATAAATATAATGTGTCAGTTGTGAAATATTTTTACTCTAAGACGCACTTCTGTTATATACATTGGATTCCATGCGTTTAGAAAAGTTGAGCTCTTTCTTTGCTTTTAAGAACGGTATTTAATGTGCTGTGAGTAATGTTTTCTTAAAACTTGAGTCTATTCTATTTTGGCAAGATGCTAATTGTGGCTTTCAAAGAGTCTTGCGAGCTGCAGTTAATCTCAAGCAAACTGAAGCTCCGGCATATTGGAAAGTAGCTTGACCACAATTTCGTCCCCCTAGAGTTTCTTAATTTCGTCCCCTTCCATCAGGAACCAGATCCCTCTCTATCAGTTGAACATTTCATGGTAACTAATCAAGCTACATCAAATAGCAATGTTAAGCAGACTGCTGCTGCCATAGGTCCTAAAGACATCAGGGAAGTGCCCGTGATTACAGCTTCAACTTCTAAAAGAAGAGGTTGGGCACCATGTATCACTGGGTGAGGAGCTCATGTGAAAACAAAAAAACAGAAAATCCCAGACAGTAAGGCGAAGAAGATGGTAAGCTGATAAATAACTTCTTCCACCCACTACTTTCAAGAGGAATAGGAAGAATCAGCTATCTGAAAAAATCCAATCATGGCATACCAAGTGACTCAGATGTCGAAAGTGGTCGGTTGATTAGTCAGTTGATATTGCTTATGTTGAGGCAGGCGATAATGAAGACAACAATGATGCAATTTGCCCTATCTGCTTGAACCGTTTCTCTGATGATAAGCATGGAGAACAATGGGCCTAGTGCACTTGTGTTGTTGAGACAGTTTGATTCCATTTGTTGTTGTTGTATTACACGAGGCTTTTCAACACAAAAGTGCCACTTTCAAGTGGCAATAATAGATGCCACCTCTACACCCTGAACGTCAATAAATATACGTCCCTCCTTGTTTAAATAAATAATTTGTATTTCAATTATTCTCAATTTAATTACAGCTGGTCTTGGTACCTTTATTAATTTCGAAATAAATATTGAAATGAAAATAAAACTTTTTTAAATAGAACCAACAGGATCCGATAGGAGTTTTTGAGGTGGGACGGAATTGGGAACACTTTTTTAATTTTGCAAAATATCGTTAACTATTTAAAAACAAGGTAAAACTTGTTTGTAAGAATTTTGGTTATTTTCAGATATTTGTTTATGAATGTAACGCCCAAATCTTGTATAATGTCAGGGGAAATTAAAGCTTCCAAAGGCCTAAAAGTGACACTTTACCTTATGACTTTCAAATGAAATTATATTAAATGAATTGCAGAACTATGTTTTGTTTATTTAATTTAATACAACTGCAAGGAAGTCGTGTGGCCAGTTTTTTGTTGTTTTTTTTTCATGTGAGTCATTCACTTGTTATACCCGTAACGTAGGTAGAGAGACCGATTGGAAGAATATTGAAGAATTCACAATTAAATTAGCTTTTACTGCCAATGACGGGTTTTAAAAAAATGTTCTTATTTCGGAACATAAAGATTGGACTAGCTTAAATAGTCCCTACATTTTTATCATATGCTGAAAATGCTTTTCTGTACAGCCAGTGCAGTGCTTGTTTTAAGCATGGATTGTATATTTTTAAAAAATATATTTAAAGGATTTATGTAACACGTAATTTTTACAATTGGACCAGGATCTGGATGAGAAGAGGTTTAGAGGAAAACTACAATTCCGTTTATCTCCATTATTACGGCTCAGACCAATCAGAAAAATGTAATACTAACGATCTTGCTTTGAAAAAAGTAATTTTCTATAAACGTGGTTCTTTACAGTTTTCTCTAACTTCAGTGTTATGGTAGTAATTTGAATTTTTGTGATTTTGAGCTTTTACACAACCCACCTGTTTTTTTTTTCTTTAAGCTTTTAAACTACTAAACACCACACGCCTGGCGTGAGTTCCATGTTTTATTTCAAATGGTTAAATAGAGGATAGAAAGAACAGATGACATCACTGCGAGTCGTCATCCATTTAAGTTACTTCAGTGCATGAGAAAACTGCTTAATTGGTGCAGCCCCTACCCAACCGACTTTTTATAAGTTATTCACATGCTTTTGTTTACAACCTCAAAGAGATTTTTTAAGGTATTGATGTTGGTTTCTTTTTCATTTTTATTTGAGTATGTGTTTGTTGATATGGTTTTCTATAATTTAACCAGATATTTTAGTTTACACCACATGCTTATTTTAGTGTTCCATTTTGAAATAAAAGTGCAGAATGTATGTTTCAGCCGTTTTTAAATTAATTTGTTGTTGATTATTAATGCAGGTTGTGTCCATTGTTCTCGTCTCAAATTATAGAGATATTTTATCTAGCCATAATAATTATGTAATCAGCGAAACGAATAACGCGATTCAAATAGTATTGATGATTATGTTTTAAAATAAGCCAGATAATGTGAGTCACTGTATTGTCCCCTGGCGTACAAATACTGTAATGGAAATAAAAGTAAACATTTATTAGTTTTACTTCCTGAAATTTAGTGTACAATTGAGTATAGTTCTATTGTTACATATGCTAAATTTTCTCTAGTTCCATAAAAATAGTTCATTGTTTGATTTCAAGTAACAATGAAGTGTGTACAAGCAAATGTAAACAAAAAAAAAAGTTTACTTCAACTGTGCCAAGCGCTTGAACCAAATACAATATATAATGGCAATCGTAGTACTGGTGAAAATTCAGAAGTTGCTAAACAATTCTCACGAGAGAACTTAATAAATTGAGCAACGTTCATATGTTTTTTTTTCTAATTAGAGAGTGTTATCACTCTCTGATTAGAAAAAAAATCATTCAAATTATAGGATAGGAGTCAGTCTGGTCCCTAGTAACAAGGGACTCCTAATTATATTTTTTTTATTTGAATTCCTTTTTTTGAACGGCGTCATACATTTTGTTTTTATATGTTACTAGCTGACCCGACAGACATTGTCCTGCAGGATATTTCAAACTTTTGCCTAAAAACAAATATAAAATGAAATATCGAGAATTTTTTATTCAGGCCTCCCTTATAACCCCCATTCCCGTTCAAACCTAAAAAAATTAATATAGCTTATATTCATGGAAGAATTAATACTAATTTAGATATAGAGTTTCCTTAAGTTCGGTTCAATCGTTAGTGCCCAATAAAATTGTTGGCTCCCACTTAAAGTTTTTAGTGTATATCTCGTTTATACTTTGTTATACGACAAAAGTGAATATAACAAAAGTTATTCTAAATAACAAAATAAACAACTTTTATCCTAAGCATATTTGCAGAAAAACCAAGAGGAAATGAAATATCGCTATTTTTAATTTTAGGTCTTCCTTTGGACCCCCACTCCTGCTTTATCTGCCAGACTGATTTGGGAATCTAAACAATCCAGGGCATCACCCAAACGCATACAAAAAAAACTCATTCAAATCAGTCCAGCCGTTTAGGAGTTCAGTGACATTCACACTTACAGTAGAATTATATATATAAAGCTATTAATTAGTTTAATCCTCAGGAACAATTAACAGCTGTTGAGTGAAGATAAAACAGCTCCGCAGGCCAGCACTTGACATCTCTAGAAGTTGAGATAGGTTAATCCAATTGGTCAAGACACTTTGACGTCGACATATTGATGTAGCTCCCCATATGGAGGTTCTGCTCAGACCCCACTCACGATCTGAAGAACAGCAATACCCTGGCACTGGTATTACGGTAAGGGATCTCGAATATCCGGTACAAGCATGACAGGGCATTCCTTGAAGAAGACGGACATTCCCCTCTCCATCAGGAAGAAACGGATTTCTCGTATTCTTGGGAACGGGCATTTTCAAAGCGAATCATAATTTGTGTTTTTTTTTTTTTTTTTAACAAACTAAATTAATCATTAGATTATACAATATATTCGAGAGCAGTTTGAGAACGACAGCTGGGGAAGAAGTGGAAGTCGAACTGAAAACAAATAGCACCTATGCTGGGAATTGTATATTGTGATTATAAAAGAAAATTTAATGATTAATGATAGTTGGCACAACCGTCTTAGATTGGGTCATATCAAAGAAAGGCTATAAAAAGAATATAACTACTTAGCAGGATTCAAGTCCACCCAAACCCAAGAGTGCTCTCTGGATCTCATGCCACTCTTTCGGACCTGGTGTGGTGGGGATTTAGAGTGTGGAAATTCGAAAATTTCTTTCGAACCTGTTTCTTTCTTTTTATGTTTAAGACAATTCTTATAACAATGGCATACAAATTGAAAAACTTGTTTTTCTGAATTCACACGAAAGCAAGAAAACTATAAAAATATAACAACAATCGTCTTTGATTATAATAAAGAGGTTTTTAATTATTACGATAATGGAATCAGTATATTTTGACAAGAAACTATTTTTATACTAACCACATCACAATAATCTCAGGCTCGCCATGCTTCAAAAGCTTAGTTGCTATTCAATGCCTGGGGCTCTGTTATTCTTAAGGTTTGTACTGGATTTCCATTTCACCTCATTCACCAGGTATGCCTCTGGGCACTTGTTCTTTATTTGGCAGACTATTGAAGTAATAGGTCCCTAATCCAGTGCTGCCTCTATGTCTGTTAAAATAAATCCGTCCTCAGCCTTTCAGGCATTAGTTTGAAAGGCTTCCATCCCTCATTAACAAGCTTCAAGAACCGAAGGATGTTCTGGTCCTTAAAAGCCGTTTCTGTATCCGCCAATGACTTGCTTTCCCATGCTCTGTTTTTTCTCCTTCCGAGATGTGTCTCGTCCCTTCAAGGTGTCCTTGTGTGCTGCTTACGTGATAGGCTTTATCAATAGGCCTCATTTTACCTTTCATTTTGGGCCTTACAGTAGAACACATCCATTGGCTCCATACATTCGATCGCCTTATAGAATTCTTTACGGGGAAAACAAGTACTTCCCTCTGTGACCGTCAGATAAAGCTAATTTGATGAGTCGTGCTGGTTCTTATTAATCCTGATACTTTTTTTTTCTTACGAACGACACAATGTTTGACAACTTCAACCGACCTTATCTACATGACAAAAAGTACAAAACTCAGATGCTGTTTAAACTAAGTTGATCTCCCGCCAAAGTGCATTCAATATCACGCTTCAACACCCAACATTATTCTCTCCATTTTATATCTTCCCCAAGCCTATATAAATAAGACTTAAAGTTTAAGCTGGACACGATTTTTTTCTTAATAACAAAGGTTCGAGTTTTCTATTCTTCACCTACCCCTCTTTTCGTTATCCGATTTCATCCTTTACTGAACCTGTTGTTTAATTTTCCTTTAAGGTGTTTTTTTTTTTGTTCCTTTAATTTATTTAAACTCCCCTATTCCTGGTCCGCTTTTAGCCATTAACAGTATGATCTTTTCTGTTGTAAAGATCAATCCAAATTTAAGTAACCATGGTAACGATCAAATATTATTATTATTATTAATTAACGTCCACTTTTTGCAACTTAGGCTAATTGGGACGGGTTAGGCTAATTATCTACAGGTTACCACCCTTTTCTAGCCAGGGTGGGATTTTAGGATGTTATTTAATGAATTTCGTCACTAAATAATTTCCTTTGCCCAGGCAAGAATCGAACTCGCCACTCTAGGTTTACCATGTGAGATAAAGGTCAACGCTTCGCATGGCTAACCTGAGCCCCAACGATCAAATAAAAATTGCGACCTCTGGGGCGGTAGGAGACAATATATATATATATATATATATATATATATATATATCCAGCCTCTGCGTTGCTTTAACAATAAACTTCAAATAATTTACATAAGGCACATATAATATAGTAATGTTCTGAAAAATGTAACTTCATACGAAGAAGACTTTAATTAATAAATCAATGGAACGAAACAGAATAGCTTGAAACCTTTCAGAAAACGTAGTAACCATGAACCACTTAGACAAAGCTGAACGGGAGAATCAGACATAACACAAGACAATAAATTAGTTGACTTTTGGTTATATTTTTTCAGTTGGTAATCTGTTCTTAAAATAGAGATACGTTTCCTTATGACGTAAGTATTGTAATGTGTATAACCTCAGCATAAGATAACGCCTTACCTTCTAAAGAGGTGCTGATAAAGAATAGGTAGAGAGTCGGAAGGTAACTCTCTGGTTGGCCTCGACAATTCCCATTGCACTAAAGGAGTGTGTACTGATACAAATGGTATTAGCAGAACAACTACAAAGAGTTCTAACTATCTACAACTCATAAAAGGAAACGCTATATCTCTGCAATAAATAATATACAAATATTTTCACATTTTGATCAAACAAAATCTACTATACTTGTTACTAAAGTTGAGTCAAATGTAATTTCAAATGCATAACAACACAACTTCTAACGTTTTGGTTTACTTGTACTTGTAAGTAATAATTATAACTAAGATAATTTGATTTCGGGTGAGCCACGGAAGTTAACAATAAATACTGAAACGGAAATTAAGTAAAAGGTAACATTGAAGTAGTGTGTTCGCTCAAAACCAAATAAATAAACTCATAAATAAAACAATAAAAGACCCTCATAAAAATGTGAATTATGTAACCAATACTACTTTATAATTAAAACACTGTCCCCACAAAGCAATTAAAGCGAAAAATGTATGTAAATACTAAGACGGGAAACGAAAATATATTGTGTATATTTAAGTTTTTCAATGAATAACATAACAGTCAATTATTCAGATTTAATATTTCCACTCTCTCAGCTAGCTAAATTATTGCTAGTAAAGTAAATTCTTTAAGAGTACTAATAATTCGATGTGCCACTTCTAGAAGATATATATTAATTTTTCCTGTATCCCATGAAAGTCAAATAGACGACAATAAGTATTTTGCGGTACTATTGGTGAAATAGGTCGAATGACAAACTGAATTATTTCTTTAAATATTCTTCAGGGATGTGGGTTTACACTAAAGCCAAACTAAATTTTTTCCATATATGTTTTTTTCGGGAGGGGGGGAGAGGTGTCTATGAGAAATACAAAATGTTTTTAAATTAAAAAGTAGTTTTGAAGAGTTCGCTTCAAAAGTTTTAATTCCAGTCCACGTCAATTTGTCATCTGGACAACTGCATAAGCTATTTGATTTGTAAGACTTCCTGTCGTTATTAACCATCCAACACTGTTATAAGTTATCGTAGTGAAGAGCACCTTGGGTCCGGACTTAAAGAAAGTCAGAATGATAAACCTCTGTAACATAGTGTAAACCAGTCAGAGTTATGTCCTTTCCTCCCAGATGGAAATGATCTTTTGATCTCGAATAACTCAAAACTCAACGCGAATTAAACTCTTGTGATTTGATGATGATGTTTCATGTATCGAGTTCGTCTAATTACAATTAGGAGAATTTAAATAATACAAAAAAAAAACAGATTATTTTTTTGCTCTGAAATTTTACGCAACCCAGGAAATGTATCTTGGCCTCCCTTTTGTTATAGCACAAACAAGTCAATGTCAAAAATATAAAGCTCTGTTAACACATTGAAACAATATTGTGAGCAACCTATTAGCTCACATTACTTCACTTATACTACACAATGGGTAAGGCCAGCGAATAAATTAAAAACTCAGTTTTAAAAAAAAAATAGTATTTTAAAAAGAGGGGATTGGCTCAATATATCCAAAGATATTCTGTAGTATATTTTAGTTCACCAACATGCAGAGCTCTTGTTTACTCTCTTACCTGTTGATACATATCTTGAAGAACCTGAACCAATTTAGACCATTCCTCGTAGTTTCCTACCCGGGTTCCTCAAATATGGAGTCCTAACCTCGTCAAGTCCGTCTCGATATCATTAAGTTTCCAGTGTTAGGGACTAACTCCGTTCCTAACGCCTCCAAATGTACAATATAGCATCTTATAGGGTGGTTGACAGTTCCATTCTTACAACAAGTATCATATTTGATGTATGAATCTCCTTACAACTCCATTACTTTGGAAATGCATTCGATACAGATGATCCCTTACTTCTTATCTTACTATTATACAGGAAACAATGTCTCCCAAACGTCACCGCTATATGTTCAAAGTTAAAGGTGTTATTGGAGTTTTCATATTCTAAGCACCTCAGGCTTAGTTTGATTGTATGGCAATTTCTGATTCGTGATAAGTACATGCTTTCCATGTCTGACTAATGTTTGTCAAAAACGAGTGCGTTAGCTGATTTTAACTCCAACTTATTTTAACAAATTGACCGCCCAATTCCTTCAAAGTGAATATGCTCTGCTTTCATTGGAAGTGTGGGGATACTGAGTGTTCCTCAAAATTGGACATTCCTAACTCTCGTTTTGGCTGACTAGTGAGAGTTCCTCAAATAAGAGGTTTCTTAGCTTGAGAATACTCTCGAAGGTCTACATTGTTTTTCTTTTCTTATACTTTCATGAGGATGGTCATGAAAAAAAAAAGGAAAAAGTTCTCTGAAGAGACATAGGAATTTTCTAAGCACAACAAAAAAGAAAATGTCGAACTATTTTTACGCCTTTTGTATTAATTACTTGTACATACTAATCAAACGTTTAATATTCTTGACAGAAAAAATAAAGTATAACCATTACATTTATTAATTTAAATTGCAAAAAATTACTATTATTTGTTTATTCATTAATATCAATTTACGCTTGTAGTTTGATAACATATTTTAAACCGGTCATCTAAACATGTGAAATTTAATACTTCGGCATAATAGCACATTTTCAAAAATAGTTTTTGGGGGCATACAAACGGTCCCCACATCTTTCCCTTCTTATACTGTCACAGAACCAACAGTGGGTCCGAGAACGCTAAATTGAGAAATACAATGCTTTGGACAACCTGAACTATTTCCACCACAAACACGAAATATTACTGAAAATAAATACGAATTTTGATTGTATTCACTCGTTGTCTCCTCAAGTGGAAGCACATCCTATACACTGCTAAGTACACCTACGGTATAATTGATTGTCACCTTGTAATAGGGCGTAGGATGTCGATATTACGTAGTGCAATTAATCATGACGTCAACAGTTACATTATACCACTCACTATTTTAAGAAAACAACTATTATAATTTATTACATTCATTTACGATAATAATCTTTATTATTTTGCATTTAATCGCTGAGTGTCAATTATATAAAAGATTCTTCATTTAGGTACTTGTATAAATTTGCAAAAATAAGCTATGGGTAATATAGATTTTTAATATTGTTTAAAGTGGAGAATTACATTTCAAAACATCAAATTTATAAAATATGATTTAAAATAATACATGATCCAAATATGCCGGAGAAGTTTTAAACATATATCAAATAAAAAAAAAAACTTGTTAACGTACAATGAGAATATAATTGGGTAATTATTAAATTACCATTATAATTTTAAAAAAAAATATGGAAATAATTATCAATAAATACTGGAATTAAGCTGATTAAAAAAAAAATTAATATTGGCATATTTCTTACTCCAAAGAAAAATTCTTTTATTCATGAAATAGATTATGGGTTTGCTCATTTATGTTGAGTTCCTCGGTACACACATTTCTTTTACGTAAAACAAATACTAATACATGAAAATTAATAAACATTTTATATTTCTTATTAGGTCAAAATGACTCAGTCAAACTTCACAGCCTTGCACTAGAGTCTTTATATACTAGAAAATATCCATTGCAGTTTTGCATGTTTAAATAAATTTTTAAGCAGATTTCAGGTGTGTGTGTGTGTGTGTGTGTGTGTGTGTGTATGTGTGTGTGTGTGTGTTTGTGTGTTTCTACTGAGAAATCTGTTAAAAGTGAAAGCATTGTTTTATTTATTTTTGAGTACTTAGATACAAATCTTTATTTTAAAAAAATATTATGGTTTTAAGTAAGTTCAGAGATTTTTAGATACTCTAAAGTCATTTATTGGTATTCAATAAAACACGTTTTTCATATAAAATTGTAACCTCTATCTTTACATTGATTTTTTTTAACTAAATTTAACTATACTTTTTTTTCGTTTTACATGCCTTTAACACGATATCTGCAATTTGTAGCTCTGGTAGCTGTTTGTTTGTTACCTTTTCACGTCGAAACTACAGAACCGAATTTTATGAAACTTGGTTCGTGTATTACAACTATTCCAACTTGGACTTTACGCTATATTAATATTCTCAGCGACGTACAGGAGTACGTAAGGGGGTTATAAGGGAGGTGTAAAAAAAATCACCATATTTCGTTTCCTAATGATTTTCAGGCAAACATATTCATAAAGTTGTTTGTTTTGCTCTTTACAGTTACTTTTGTTACCTTTAAGTACACTTTTGTCGAATACCAATGTATAAGCAAGATATACGCTAAAAACTATAGCGGGTGTCAACAATTTTAAAGGGCATAGAAGACTAAACCGAACTCAACGAAACTCCGTATGTGGGTTCGTATTAACCCATCCTTGATTATAATCTATATGAACATTTTTAGGAACGGACGGGAGTGAGGAATTGTAATGGAGATATAGAATGAAAAATCGCGATATTTTATTTTCTATTAATTTTTCGACAAAAAACACAAAAGTGGTTTATTTTGTTATTTAGTGTAACTTTTGTCATTATACTTTTGTTGCATAAGGAAGTGTAAACGAGGCACACACTAAAAACTATAGTGGGAGTCATCAATTTTATTGGCCACCAAAGAGAGAACCAAACTAAAAAAAACTCGATATGTATAGCGTCGGGGGTTCTAAAGGAGGCAAGAAATGAAAAATCGATATTAATCGTTCCATATCTGTTTTTTGGCAAAAGTTCACAGGACAAAAGTTTTTAATTTGATATTTAAAGTAACTTTTGTAAGATACATTTTTATCGTGTTAGTGTATATAATGTACACAAAATACTATTGCAACAGACCAATTTATTTGTACTTATTAACGTTTATTTGATAACGGCATATTATGACAAATTATGTTATGTTTTTAGACTTATACGATAGTTCTAAGAATGATTCGAATTAGTGAGGTTATAAATATCGCCCTCATTTTCTATTTATTTTTCATAGAATATAACTTCGTTTTTCTTTAAACTATTAACCCTTCAAATATAAATGAAAACTATAAGAGCATTTCGATTATTTAATTTATTTTTTTTTTATTTGTTTACTAAGGCTTGCTGAATTTGCACATAGTATGATAGCGGAAGTTGTGTGGAATCAAACTCTTCAATTCTAGTATATTAAGGGTATCTTATTTCCTCCGATATTTTGGTGTTATTGAAATAACTATGGATGTGCTATCAATAACTATTAAACGTTACATGGTAATGTCATTATGACAAGTGAGTATATGTGGTTCTACTCAATATGAATGTTTAAAATGTTGTCCAGTGTGCAGGGAGGGGTACGATCTGTTCCCCTCACAACGCTTTTTGAATATAAATTAAATTAATTATGCGCTACCAGTGTAATTTATTTCCACCAGGTTATATAAATTATTAGAACGTTTGAATTGTTAAATGTTTAGAATAAATAACTTAAATAATACAACGTATATAACCCTCAAGCTGAGGCGGAAGTTGTAGAGAGACAGTTAATTTTGTTAATTTCTGTGAAATGTTGGTATTACTGAAATTACGTTACTCACATTTACTATTACGTATATGATATTGTGTATAGTACTTTGCTTCATAATGTGTGCTTGAAATGGTTTTTGGCAGGAAATATATAATTATAGATGATATTTAATTATAACAAATGCTATCCGTAATTACAACATGAGTTATTCACGGTTAGTCAAACGTTGGAGAGGGTTTGATTAGTAACACATTTTCACTTATTATTATTATTTACGTCCACTTTATGCTACTATGGCTAATCGGGACGGGTTATCTACAGGTTACCACCCTTTTATTTTCATTTAGTCTTCAAAACTAAAATTTCTATACCTACGCCCAGATGGGAAGTGTAAGTTTACACATTGAAGCCTTCCTAAAAAATTACCATCATTATTCAGTCAACGCCGGGTACCTCAGCTAGTATATATAATCAAAATTCACGTGCATAATAGTGTATACTATATTAAATAATCAAAAGTGTATTAAATTTAGCGATGAAAATATATCTATTAAGTAAACTGAGCTTGTAAAGCATCTGATTTTTTCGCTACTCGTACAACAAAAATCCAAGTACCATTTATTGTAAAACACAATTTCTCCTGAAATGAACGGTATAGTTAGCAATAAAGGGGGCTTCCCGGCCGCTTTTTTTCAGACTTCACGACTCTAGGCACTGATGACGTAACTTGCTCTTTGAAAATGCACTTTGAATACTAAATACTTGAAGAAGGCAAGGCCTTTTTATTCATCCTCGTTTATAATATGGTTTATGTTTTCAAAAAATACCCAATGTTGTTATTTATTATAACGAAGACATTTCTTGAAAAATCTTTAGTTTCCTGAAAATAAAGCTGTTACATTTTATGTGAAATATCAAACATGACATTTTTAAACCTGTCATGTTAACACAAGTTAATTTTGTAGTATTTATTTATACATAAATAATTATATATGAATGGGAATCAATGTCAACAATCATGAAACGGTCGGACTTGAATCGATGTCACTATCGACATTCAGAAAGATATAAACAGTACAGAAATAGATGTTTATAGCTCTTCTAGTAGTTTCCACGTAATTACTTAACGGTGTCATTTTTGCTATTGCATAGGATAAAATTACTATTTATATCATATAATTTGGGAATTATGTCATTGCCACCATGAATATGCAACCGTCAACATGTTAGTTGAGCATTTGAAACTTTCTGCAGATGAGATATTTACTATTTTGAAAGTATTGAGAGTAGGAAATATTATCAATATTAATCTTCAGAGCACTATATTGTTTTCATACATTCTTTAAAACTTGTACTTGTTATAATTTTCTAGGATTTCATTTCGTAAGGGTGTCCAGTACCAATTATTAGATACAAACTCATATCTAAAGAAATGAATTAACTTTTTTTAAGTGTTAAATGGAAGTGATGACTTCCAAAACACTTGTTATCGGAAAATACCGGAGTACCTTCGGGAATGAAAAACCTTTCTAAAATGAATATGAAAAAAAAATGTACCTCTCAACTCACCAAAAAACTGGCTCACAAATTAACAAGCAATGAAAATTAGCCTAAACAAAAACCCCCATAATTCCTTCAACTTTGAAGATATCAGAGAGGGGTTTGTGAAACATTTCAACACATTGTATCGTTTGAAATACTCTGAAAAAGTAATGGGTCGTTGTAAACATATTTTAAAGTCAATTGTAAATGTGACGTTCATTTGGAAATAAATTTCATATAATTAAGCTTGAGGTAAAGTGTAAAAATTTTCCACGGCCATCCGTATGGCTAGGAAAAACCTTTGATCCGACTCATGTAAGATACCCTTTAAGTGTGCATTTCTGTGTAAAATAATCAGTTATGGTTGTTCTCAAGAAGAGATTTTTGAAAAATGTCATCTCTCGTTAACAATAATTCAATATATCATGAAACGTTGTATTGCAATCATAAATACCCAATGCTGTCTTTTTTTAATATGTGAGTTAAATGCAAATATGTTCTATGTGACGACCTCAATTAACATTTTAAGATCTTTTTCTGTCATTTTTATTTTTCAGCGATATTTGCAAAGCTAATGACCACGTACGTTAATAGCTGAAATCAAACCTGGAAAAGAGGAGGTTTAGGGGAGGAGGGGAAACAAATCGATAAATCCGTTATTATGAATCGGATAAAATAAAATGGACATTATCATAAATCATTTAACGTTCAACAATTCTATGATTTTGTTTTCGTAACACAAACATTATTATTGCTATTTTTTCGTTTCAGCCTACAGTAAACCCCTACTTTAACTCATCTGATTAACACTTTCTGTAAATGAGTAACTTAATATCTCCTTTCGAGCTTAAATTCAAATTCTTTTTTTATATGGACTTCAAACTACTGCAAAACAGAGAATAGACAGATAGATAAAAACACCAGCTTGTTTCCATTCCATTCATTAAGGCGCCAAAGAAATCTGCTTTATGCAACCCCTGCGTGACAGACTTTTTTTTATTTTAAGTAAAGAATAGAATTCTCCTTGAACAAATAATAAAAATAAAAATACTCTAAACATTAAACGTTATATGACGCTAAATCGTGCACACAGCAAATTTCCCTTCTTTCACAGAGAGGCATCAATTCAAAAACAACACTGCATTTTGCAAAGGGTAACTACGATATTATAAAACGGAGTAATTTACAGGTATGAGGCATAATAATAAACCGACGCAAAGGTTAGGTGAAAGTTGCCATCAATGAAAAGATAATTAACTCACTCGAAATGGAAAGTGTCTACAGATACAAATACAAATCATCGCAAATGATGTATTAAGTATTACAAGGTGCTAATAATGTCAATTATAAGTGAAAAAAATAATAATGAAAAATCAAGTTGAGGACATGCAATAATCTGAAAGAACTTGTAACTACTCC
Organism: Riptortus pedestris; assembly: GCA_019009955.1. Classification (NCBI taxonomy): domain Eukaryota; kingdom Metazoa; phylum Arthropoda; class Insecta; order Hemiptera; family Alydidae; genus Riptortus; species Riptortus pedestris. The sequence continues at coordinate 120,797,282 of CM032228.1, forward strand.
TCGTGCAAGAAAAATGAAACTCACAGGAAGAACTCCATTGTCAGTCCTCCTTCCCATGCAGAGTCCTGGAGCTTCACCGTCATAATGCCTCAACCTCAACCCGAAGTGTGCAGAAATATGACCGTCATAGCGCCTCAACGCCTCCCTTGCAGACTCCTGGAACTTCATCGTCCTAGCTTTTCAACCCTCCCATGCAGGCTCCTGGAACTTCATCCTCATTGCTTTTCAACCGTCCCTTGCAGACTCCTGGAATGTCAACCCCTCCCCGGCAGTCTCCAGAAACTTGATCGCCATAGCGCCACAACCCGTCCGTAGCAGACTCTTAGAACTTCATCGTTATAGAGCATCAACCCCTCCCATGCAGGCTCCTAGAATGTCACCGGCATAGTGCTTCAGCCCCTCCCCCGCAGTCTCCAGAAACTTGATCGTCATAGCGCCACAACCCGTCCGTAGCAGACACTTAGAACTTCATCGTCAGAGAGCCTCAACCCCTCCCATGCAGGCTCCTGGAACTTCATCGTCATAGAGCCTCAACCACTCTCTTCCAGACTCCAGGAACGTCACCGTCATAGCGTCTCAATCTCTCCCCCGCAGTCTCCAGAAACTGATCGTCATAGCGCCACAACCCGTCCGTAGCAGACTCTTAGAACTTCATCGTCAGAGAGCCTCAACCCCTCCCATGCAGGCTCCTGGAACTTCATTGTCATAGAGCCTCAACCCTTCTCTTGCAGACTCCTGGAACTCTAGCGAAAGCGATCCTCAACCCCTCCCACGCAGAGTCATGGATCAACACCGTTAAAGCGCCCCAACTCCTCTCTTGCATATTCCTGGAACTCCACTTTCATAACTCCTTAACCCTCTCCAACCCTATTCAGAATTCTAGAACATCACAGGAGTGGTGAGAAAGCTGCCTGGGAAAATGGCGGATGATTAAAAACAGGCCTTATCATCTCCGCAAACCTATTCTAAGAGTATCCTGACGACTTGGGGAGATAGGCTAATTTTTATCTCTGAGATTGGGGCCTCTAGGTATTCACAAATTGGAGCAGATCGTTAACTTGTCTAACGATAAGCGTACTTTCAGCACAAAACATTCATAAACTCAGCAAACAATTATTCACATGGAGCTTCTACGGCATAAATGGTAAATTTTCTAGTACATCCACATTTACTAAGTTAATAAGCATCCTTAATTATTGGTTGACTCTTAACTCTTATCTTTTAGATGGGATCCGTTTATTACAAAACCCATTATACCTAACAACAGTCCAGCATTTGATGATTTGATGCCTGGAAATCGCGGGGTAAAACTCACTTGTATTTTTAGCAGTTTAAACAAATTGGCAGCAACAAAACTTTAAGATAAGGGTTTTGTTTTTTAATTTTGCAAATGCCTACGTTGTTCACAAACAAACTAAATTCATTGAAAACAGGAAAAGGAAATTAGACGGAATGGCGTTACTGAAAAAGTAAAGGCTCGATGAATTCGTCTGAATTCTTTGGGTTATTAGAAATATTACACTGAGCAAGTGCTTGGTTTCTGATCTGATTCCGAATGTTAACAGACTTTATTTTGAGATTAACATGGAACTTTTAAATATCAAATTACACATGAAGTGGAACAATAACGTGACTTAAAAGATTTAGTGAAATTCAAAAAAAAATATTATAATTAACTGGAAGACTTAAATAGTCGAAAAAAAACTGTTTACAATTATCCAACCACTGGTCATACTTAGTTTCTGGAAAAATTATGCAAAATGTTGATTTTTTTTATTATTGCAGTCTTTCCAACAATTGTGACTTGTTTTCTAATATTGCAAATATTTCGCAATTACGTCAAAGATTCATTAACGAAATGTGGTATGTTTAATGCAAATTCAGTGCTTTGGAACATTTTGTAACTAGACTAATCATTGACAACTCCACATTGACCATTTACTCATACATTTTTTAAATATTAATGGTCCCTTAAAAACCACACAAATTCTTTAATCTTGTAATAAGAGGTTCGGTGCTATTTGGATTATAAGTAATGTAAATTGAATAGGAATGAGGGTTTGTCCGTAACTAAACCCCCACTCTTCCTGGTTCGATTTAAGCCAAAAAAGTGATCTCTAGTTTTAAGTGAGTTGTTAAAAAAGATTAGTTTTAAGCCATTTTAAACTTTGCTGCTTCTAGAGCGTTATCAAGCACTCACATAAACACTCCATACACACGCACTATACTATGCAAAGGTGTGTGTGTGTGTGTGTGTGTGTGTGTCAATTTGAGCATACCTCTTTTTCACTTAGTAAAGATTGATGGACATTTGACGAAATGTTTCAAATCTCATGGCTTTAAAAACCTCAACAGCTGATTTTCCAAAATTTAAATCTGCAAAAACGTCTGGCCAGACTTTCAGGCCGTAGAAGATTGAGTAGCGTCGTATATTTGTTACTAGCCAGATACAGCGCACGTAAAGGCGAGGGAGGCTGGGAGAGTTCTTCCGTACGTTTTGCGGAAAGGATTTTTTATTGGGGTCGACAAAATCGGCAACGTTGACTGCTATGGTTGCTCATCACGACGATGTTTAAAAAATTATAGATCTAAATTGGGTATCATCATATATTAGGAGCCTGTAAGAATTTCGGTAGTTGGAAAACTATCTTAGTGTAGTGATACGTGGATTAGGTCTCACTAGCTGTCGGTTTTAAAACTTTGTATGGACTGAGCACTACAATGCAGAGAAAATAACTCCCTATTTATATTACATTAGAATTACTCTCTGTACTGGACCTTTAAATATATAAATGCGTGTTTGTGATCGTGCATATGCCCGTTTTGTGTATTTCCTCATTCTTTGTTTGTTTTTTATCTCTTATTTGTTTTCTTTGTATGGAGACAGATCAATTTAGGTTCACAAAGCATTGAATCGAGAACACCGTATATTCGTTAAAGGACTTTGTGTTGAAGGTTAGCGAATACAATTGACTGGAACTGATTGTTTCCATCTATTGAACGCTGCCGAAGCCGTTTATTTGTGAGATAAAAATCAGTTCGCTCAACTCTTAAGTGCGTGCTCTTTGTAAAGGGACTACAAATAAACTTCCATAGTTACTGCGTTGTTTGGAACAACAATCCATCATGTAACTGTAATAATTACACTTTGTATTGTCTTGAATAGGGAAAGTGAGTCTATAACGACAATCAAAATTCAAATTCGGATCAATATAAATCTATTCTGTGAACATTAATTCTATCAAATGATTCGAATGTTACTATTTCATTTATGGTCCATTTATCTATCTCCTAAATTGAATGTCGCACTGATGAAATGAACATTACTAGTAATTTATTTAGGCTGTCAAATGAATTTTTCTGCTCACTGTATACCTAGAAATAAGATTAGATAGAGGCATATTGCATAAAATAGCTTTAATCATTGTTCTGATACGTGAACGGCTTCTGCAAAACAAAATAACCAAATAATCAAATTTACTCTATAAGACTACTCCCTAGGTGTGACTCTAACAGGAAGATGTAGTGGCAATTATAGTACTAATACGGCCATGTTTGGTTCGGATGTCTCCAAGATGCATTCTGCACTGAAAGACTCGTTTAATAGAAATATCAACTTATAAAGACAACGAATGTAATACATTTTTTAAAAACTTAACATACAATCCACAACACTGTGAAAATAGATACAAAACCACTCATGACCTTCATAAATGAAATGAAGAAGATAAATGGACCATCAAATGTAGGCTGAAAGTTTCTCACTGGCTGATAACTAGATTTTCGTTATTTCATAATTAAGATACTTTAAATCTATGTTCGCTTCTGCATAAAAAAAAGACCCGAGATGTGGTCAGCTCCTGGTATAAATATCAGGGGTAATGTGAGGTCGTTATTTTTAAATATGCAAAAATATACTAGATTTAGATCAATGATTGAATATATCAATATGAGATTAGTAATAATAAATGATTTATAAAAATTACGAACATTCTAGCTTCAATGCTGGAAATCTGGCGTAAAATCCCAAAGTCTCTTAGCACTGACGAATCGCAGTTTTTAGTTTTACCGAACTGCTGAAAGCTCGCGGTCCCGGTTTCCGCGGGAGACTGACTCCATGACAGCCCCTCCAAACCTTCACCGACCCTGGGGGAGGTTACAAGCACTCGCAAGGTTATCCCCTCCTGACACCAACTCCCGTAATACTTTTTACACACACTCTAGCATGTAAACAAGACAGGACTATTTACAGATCGCGAAGAAGAAAAAAAGGATTTTAGTTAGATGATAACCTGTAGAGATTTAATCACAACAATCTCTCCTTTAGCCATTATCACTGACGTCAGCTACCCCTTATCTGATCTGGCATTGGGATCTCATTAATTATGGAACGTCAGCGATTAGGAAGGATATTTAAAAAAATTGAATTTAATGTTTATAGAATTCTGTTACCTAAAGGTGCAAATATTAAAATTTATACATTTATTAAGCCCTAAAACTATAATACAAACTATATATTTATTACAAACAGGCTATAGAAAGTTAGAGACTACGTGTTGAAGGTACATCAAATAACCTCATCACATCACACTAGTATAGTAATAAAATGTGAAAAGAATATTAAACATATTTCAATTAGAACTTATATGTTCTCTTTATATTTCGTAAAACTGCTAGAATTAAGTTAATCTTTATTCATCAATTTCATCAATGTTTTCTTACGCGAAATCATCTATTGCGGTTGGCATTATGAGTGATTTTTGAAAAATGTCTTCTTATGCACAAATATGAGGTTAAGAGGTTAATAAAAATGAGGTTTGGGGTGTTTGTGTTAGTGTGGGTGGGTTTGAGTGTGACACAGAAATATTATTAATACACTAACACACACACACACGCGCGCGCACACACACACGCACACACACACACTCACATTTAGATATTCCGTTGGCTGTACTGACCTTGAAAATCTTTTGCCTCTTTTCAAGGCTTTTCCACCCCTGGCTCTCCTTAGTGAAGGCTCTCCAGTCCTCGTGGAAATATGCTAAGTACCTCTCTACGCCGCCATCTCGACTTCATCATGCTCTTGGTCGGCTGACTGCCCCTACCTCATTAATTTTCTCAAATTGGGAGCTGGCTGGGCTTTTTCTCGACTTATGTCCGCTGTAACATTTTAGTTTTCATATGTTGTGATATTGATTTCCTCTTTTGAGTTATCATCTATTTTCTTTTCTTCCACTCTGGAGTAATGATATTACAGCTCTCATAACATTGCGTTCACATAAAAAGTTTCTAATTTTTGGAAGTACGAAGAGATCAGTAAGAGATCAATTACTTTATTTCAATTATAAGCTCTAAAGCTTCAGTCACACAGGTGTCGTGTAAAGTAAGGATATTTTCTAAGTACTGGACTATGATACGCTGATGACCTCTTCTTAACATTTATTCTCTATCTCTCCCGCAGTAATGAGCTTATGTAACAGGAATTATTAAGTTGAAATTGAAATGTTTAGTGATTGCGGTACTTGAAGTAAAAATCGGCTGGGTAAAAGTGGGGATTTCCAAAAAGCTAAAACCAAAAAAATACATATGACTCACATTAACATTCAAAAAGAGAAAACATGTAGAACTCAATTGTTGTAGAATATTCAAATATCAACTATATTGATTATATAAAAGTTTCAGACCCCACTCATTCTTACAGGGATATTAAAAATTATTCCCCCTTCAACCCCCCCCCCTCCTCGCCCATAATTCCGATTTAAGACATAACCTGATATCCTACCATAACCCATAACCTAATCTTTATTTTTCCATGAAACGGTTAAATGGCGAGTGTAGCGTTCATAACATAAAAATCATATAGTATAGAACGTAAAACATTAAATGATGACGTCACACCGATAATATCTGCACACATAAAAGTAAAAGTTTCATGAAAACATTATTTACGGGCATTGTGTCAGTGCCATATATATATATATATATATATATATATATATATATATATATATATATATATGGCACTGATATAATATATATATATAAATATTTATATTTTATATATATATATATATATATATATATATATATATATATATATATATATGTGTGTGTGTGTGTAGACAGAGGAATCGCCTTCGTAGTCGGAGTAAGAAGAGGTTTTGTGAATCAGTGTCTGAGCGAGAACCATTATAAAGGACTGGAATATTTTTAGGATTGGCATCTTTAAGCCAATCGGATGGATACTACTGGCTTCTACAAATTCTGGGGGGGGGGAGAAGGACCAATTCGCCAGGGATGCAGTGCTGTATATAATAAAAAAAGTCCGTCACGCAGGTGCTGCGTATGCTAAGCAGATTTTCATGTGGTGGAATGACACAGTACTGATTTTATCTCACCAAGTATTCTGTATTTCTATTTAAAAATCCGATTAGTAGCAGTAGTGGGCGTTTACTGGAGACGGGGAAAAGAAAGAAGAAAGAATACCGGGCTTAATATTTGAATTACATAAAAGATGTATAGAACAACAATTTTAGAACACCATACAATGAGAGCTTGAGAAAGCCTAATGGTAACTACGGAAACTCCAAAAGACGGAAAAATGTTTCAATGAATAATGATTTACAACAGACGTCATGAAATAAGCAGAACGGCATTGACTAAGTGCTGGATGAATTATGCCTTTCATAGGGGTACTATGAAAACCAAATAAGGAAGGAGAAAAAGATGTAATAATTGTCCTAAAATTAGGACCATATTGAACGATAGCAACGTTCTTGTATATTTTGTAGCACATATGTCAGGTTACAAAATTAATGTCCATTTAGGAACCCAAATTATTATTCGGTTATGTGACAAGATTTTAAAAAAAGGAAGGTGACCCCTGGTTATCAATGTATTATAACTTCAACATGGGCACATGAATTTAATGGTTTCTGAGACATTAAATAAATGAAACTGGTGGTCCCCCAAAAGGGTTATAACCTACAGATAAACTCCAAGCACTAGTTGCACGTAGTGGACAATAATTTACAAATAAATAAAATATAAATGGATGTCTGCTATAATCTAATTAGCCAGTTTATTTTATTTTCAGACAAATAAATCTGCCCTGCTGGGCTTGGGTTTGCCATGTAAGTTAATGCATCGGTCTTAATAAAGTTGGCAAAACCTAAGGTCGTGGAATATATTCTCAGAATGGCAATAGGGATTTACTTAGCGACCAATTTACTAAATAAAATCCTAGGTCCCTCTCATGCTAAAAAAGGGTAGTAACCTGCAGATAACTTGTCTCAATTAGCGAAGTCACCATAAAATAGGCCGATAAGAAATGTTTTTCACTAACGTCCGCTTTTAGTTAGTAAATAACTACAAATCTACTAAGTCATATGACATAGAAAATCTATATCAGTATATAGTTGCGTTTGTGGCAAGCAATTATAACCTCATTAAGTTCATAGACAAGTGGTAGATGGTAAAAAACATTCTGAGAACACATAATAAATTATATACTTCTAAATGTCAGGTGAATGTTAAAAGAAGTTGTTATCACACTAGGCAATATCGCTAATAAATATAACTCAACTGTTTCATATTTTTTTTGTTACCCTTCTAAACAGAAACTATCTCACGAAGAACATTCACTGAAATTAAAATCGCCAAGAGGACGATTTAATGTGAGTATCAAGAACATATCTCCACTAGGTTATATATAACGCAAGGTACAATTTCAGATTCAAATGTCTATATTATAGTAACAAATTAAATGAGTCATAAAAGGTTAGTTACTGTGGGTTATCTACATCTCGATTTAGCGGAGTTGCATAAGTTGGACAAACAAAACAAATCTTGTTAAGGGAAGTCTAGAACAGTACATTCTGTAGTCTAGTAAATTAGAGTGGGTGTTGTAGTTAGCATCTAAACACTTGTTGGTGTTTTGTTTTTTTACTGATATAATCTTGCACTTCTTATCTTGCGATTCTGACATTAAACTATTATAACAACTAAGGTGTAATTCTAACGTACGAACCACGTATTGTTTACAGCCGATCATTACTCAGATATACGCATGGATTAAATCATGAGAATGAGGCCTCTGATCCCATTAAAAATGCCCGTTACACAGGGATTGCGTAAACTACATAGATTCCCACATGTTGGACATGCTACTGATCGGCCCCATCTAATTATTCTCCATTAAGTTCCTCAGGTACTCCAAGTGAATTTCGTCTTAGTAAGAGTGGGTCTTTACATAAGACTGGCAACTAACAATATGCGAATATCACGGTTAATATTTGAGTTATATTAAACAACAATTGAGGCGTTGACAATGAAAAGGAGGCAAGTGCCAAAATTGAAATTTTACGGTAGAGGCTAAAAACTATTTTAGCATATGAAAAAAGAAGCAAGAACCCAATTTTTGAAGAGAAAATTTATGATCTCTCAAAAAACATTGTCAGGCCATTTAAAAATCATTGGCTTGTATTTTTAAACTTAATTACACATTTCTGGGCAAAATTGGGAGTACTCTGCGTCTATGAAGTCCAGCATCTGTCGTAGATCCATCTTTCCTTCATTAATCGAAGGAACTTTGCTATCTAATTCAAACTGCTTAACATATCCCTGAAGTTCACGTATTTTCCCTTATTGAAGACATAATTTCTCCCCACTCTTCCACGTCATTAAAGGTAATTTTTTTATTTTCAGCTATTGAGGTCGTACTCATGACGCAATTTTCGAAAAATGTTTTCAAATGTCCATCGATCCTACCCAGGAGATGATTTACTATAACTATTGTTATGTACACTTATCTCTATCTTGAATATTAACCGAGATATTTGCATTTTTATTAAGTGTGTGTGCGGCTATTGTCGTACGTTTCCGGATTAGGTCGGCCGTTTTCGTAACTGCTCTCGTGTAACCTAACCGTTCTTGTCTTCTAACCTTTTACTTTGTGAGATATATGCAAATACGTTCTGTTCATCCGCCAGTTTGTTATATCCGCCAAAATTTCAGTTAAATAAATAATAGATAAACTGGAGTATATAGCAAATAGTTTGCAATAAAGTTAATGTAGTATATTCAGATGTAATTGTTTTTCTTTCCGGTGAAGAATACGTCTATCTATCTGTTCAGCTCTCAGTGGTTGGCAGACCTATTTGGAAACATGGATCCACGATTTGTTGAAATTAGTAATAAACTTGAATTAAAGTAAGAATTGTGAAAAATAGAAAAAAAATCGGTTTTTTGCATTCCTAATGATTTGGCGAGTCGTGCTGTTCTCACAATTTGCTGTACTTCTTATGGAACCATGCTCTCACTAACTTTCGTAGTTTGCTCTATCACACCGAAATTTCGATCACAAGACATGTACGAGTGACCAGGCACGATGAATTTTATGCCTATGGTGTCATAAAAACCTTTTAACACCAGGAAGATCAAAACCATCCAGTTTTTTTTTTTCAGACCTGCACAGTTTTCACACTAGATTTCCAAATTCCTTTTGAAATCGAACTGTAAGGACATGAACTCGATTAAACAAGGCACAACTTCGTTGCCACCACGGCCAGCTATGCCCTCGTACACATACACATCATAGTTTTGGACGTACTTCCTACATGTACACACAAGTTGTAATTTGAGAGTTGCCTCGAGTAAAACGTTTTACTGTGTTAATGTTGGGGTAAACAAAACATGTTGCATGTCGATGGCCAAAGCTGTACCTAAACTTGGAGGATACTGACTCTCTGGAACGAAAGAAGTTTCAACGCTTTCTTTGCCTTCCTACATCGGAATTTCCCGCTTAGCTCTTAAGTTAAATATTATTGGCACAACTGATGACATTATTTCTGCCGTTAACGTGTCACAGTTCGTCGCAGGTATCCATCCTAAATCTCCTAAAACTCAGTTTGGAAAATTTCCTTTTGAACACACTACGATAAAACTTAACATCTATACCTGAATTCAAATATTTCTCCTTGAATGCTAAATACATTCCATGAATGTTTAAGCCCAGGCTCAAGTATTCCTAGTACAAGTTATGGCGGGAATAGTGGTTCTCTTCTCCGGGATATGTTGAAACGTGTTAGCAGATTTCCCCTAAGGGAAATCAGCAATTGAGGTCGTACTCATGACGCGATTTTCGAAAATTTTCTTCAAATGTCCATCGATCCTACCCAGGAGATGACGAAAATGAGGTCCGTTCAAAATTATAAATATATATATATATATATATATATATATATATATATATATATATATTTGTCTGTTAACGCTCTAGCGGTCGGAATTTTGGTTTGATCGTTACGAAACTCGATATTTAACCGTTTTATTTAAAAAGACAGATCAAGTTCGTTAATGGCTGAAATCGGAATAGAGGGAGGGGGGGTTTAGAGGGGGGTTTTTCGAAAATTAAAAATTTAATTATTAATTATTATGCATCGGATCGAAAAATTGTATAGAACCAATTTTATTTCAAATTAAATTTACTATAAATATTGTTATTTACATTTATTCTCTATCTTGAATATTAACCGAGATATTTGCATTTTTATGAAGTCTGTTGTGGTCGGGTATAGTTCGGATTAGGTCGGCCTTTTCCGCAATTGCTCGGCTCAGGTGGAAGCTTCTTCTAAACTTACCTGTCGTTTCTAACCTTACCTTACCTTCGTTACTTTGTGAGATTTATGCAAATACGCTCTGTTCATCCGCCCCTCCCCTTCTTTAGTTCTTGGACTACTAAAATTTGAGTTATTAAAATATAAATTATTCTTACAATTCAGAAGCCGTTTCAGTTGGGAATTTATTTTAATTAACTGAAAGATTACTCATTACCGTTTGTATTTAATCACGGTGGTGTTGTGTTACCAGTATGCAGATTTCTCTATTGTAAAACTATACATGGGAAATCTGCTTAGTTTACGCAGCCCCTGCGTGACGGACTTTCCATTTTTAAGAGAGACATCGTCTTCTGTATATTTGCATCGACTGAATGTAGCCAAGGCCATCTTTGAAAACCACCTCCCATCTCTTCAAACCCATCAATAAGTTTTCGTTCTTCTTTTTTGAGATCCCAAATATATTCCAAAAGGGTTTATTACTAACCTTAATATTTTCTCCTCTTTTGTCTCCTACTGTCAGATGGGGCGCCTTCTTGCTACGTTAGTCAGATTAATACGACCCATTGGATATGTACTTTGGCGTTCTGTTGACAAACATTTGAATTCTGAATGTAGAGTCTTGAAGTCACTTACCAATAGTGAACGACACTGGTAGTGTGGCAGGCTTCTGGTACTTGCCTCCTTTCCAGTGCCAGCATCTGTTGAGTTACCTCCAGCGGCATCTCATTATTCTTAACTAATCGCCAAGAAAAGGGAACTGACCCCCTTTACAACGCCATTGGCCTTGGAAAATAGATACTTTTCAGCGAAAAAAACGAATTTTCCGTCATTTTGGCACTTAACTCTGTTTCATTGATAAAGTGTGAAAACTAAAAAATACAAGAAAATTAACTAATATGAAAAACTAACATATTAATGAAAATAATGTATGTAACATTTGTTGAAATGTAATTTTTCAATGAAATCGATATATAATGACTGCCTCATAATAAAGTAAATATTTCGAATTTTTCTTGTTCCTCACCTCCTCTCCCCCCCCCACCCAAAAAAAGGGATCAAATTTTTATATTTTTTATTTTTTACACGAAACTGTTACATTCGCGTCATAACGATCAAACTAAAATTACCGCCGCTAAAACGGTAACAAATATAAAAATTCTGAGTTGGTATTAAGGCAGGTGGAAGTGACTTATGTAGGATGATACAATTGTTGGCTACGCTTCCACTATAATAATTTATTAAAACGGCAGAGCGCTTTTGATGCTGTGCATCATCGTCAGTGCCCGAAGGTTTTCGATGTTGACCTGACGGCTCTTGGAGTCCAACTCCATGAGACAGTCAAGAACTTATATATTGATTTCATTGAAAATTTACTTTTCAACAATTCTTAGATACATTATTTTCATTAATATGTTAGTTTTTCATATAAGTTGGACTCCAAGAGCCGTCAGGTCAACATCGAAAACCTTGTGGCACTGACGATGATGCACAGCATCGAAAGCGCTCTGCCGTTTTAATAAATTATTATAGTGGAAGCGTAGCCAAAAATTTTTTCATCCTACATACATTAAAATATATAAATGTGTGTGAGTGTGTGTTTGTGTGTGTGTGTGTGTGTGTGTGTGTGTGTGTGTTTGTGTGTGAGTGTGTGTATGTTGGCGCGCGTGCGTTTGTTCTTTGGTATACGAGAAGAGGGTAAACAAACGTTACTTCAAATATCAAAACAAACAACATTTGGTTTCGCCATCGATTAAGCTGTACTATATTTTCCAAGCTGAAGTTCTGTTTTAATGTGTTAAAGGTTTTTATTTTTTTGTTTAGATTTCCCTAAAGGAGGGTGAGGATATTGTGGATAGTATTTTAGAAAGCATTCTTGGGTACCCAGCTATCCTACATAGGGATGAATAAAATTAGGATCCGTTCAAATATATATATATATATATATATATATATTTATATATATATATATATATATAAATATGTATATATCCTTCTAAAGATGCCTAGACTCCGTTAGACCACCACCAAGTCATTAAGCCACCTGTGTCTGGGTCTTTATCACTTCCTCCTCGTGTATCATATAGCACCTTTTTGGGTACTCTTGCGGGTTCCATCGAACCAGTTTGCCCAAATCACCGTAGAGTGCCATTTTGAAGCCAGGTTCGCCTTAAAATTAAGATGTTTCGAAGATTCTATAGACGCACATTTGTTCTACTCCTTAGCGAGAGGGAGAAAATGAATATATAGCCAAAACCTAAATACCTATTTGTCCTTGTTTAACAATTATTGAAATCAGACTTCCGCATAAGAATGATCATTTGGTATCTACTTCGTAATATCATTTTGAAAAAATTATCAAGGCAAATATTATGTAGGCCCCAGGAGCACGCTGTGAAATTCGTGCAATTGCTCTACTGCAATTGCTCTATGAAATATAATTCACAATTTTATTATTTGATTTTTTATTTAAGGGAAACATTATTTTTTCGTTTGAGGAGAAACAAACAATGCTTGCAACTAAGGGATTTCAAATTTCAACGAACAGAGCAACTAAGCCATGATTTTCCGCCTTCTCCACTTCCGCATAATTATACCAGTGAGTATGTTACATGTTTACTAGAAGATTTATTATGTTCACCTAAATACAGAATATATTAAATATGTATTCTACCTCGGAAGTAAAAGAACTATACGTATGCCACCATGTTTAATCCTAACAATTCCGTCTTTGGCAGGATGGCCTATCTCAATTCCGATCTCATTTCCATTTTACTATTGGAATTAATTTTATAATTTAACTTATAATAAACACAAGTATATATTGATTAAAAGTAAACAGTCAAATGTGGACACTCAGATGATAGAGCGATGAGATATGTCATATAGTTCCAGGTAAGAATTTTAGTTTACACGGCTCCTCCTAGACGGACTTTTAAGCACATTACCCTTATTTGGAAATGTGAGGTTGTAGTTATTGCGTGATTTATTTCGAAATATTTCTACAAATATCCATCGATCCTACCCAAGGATGATAAAATGAGGATCGTTAATAACTGTATATATATATATATATATATATATATATATATATATATACTAGCTCAGATACCCGGCTTCGCTCGGGAATTCATTTGAGGCTGAATGGTGATGGTATTTTTTTGGCAAGGCTTTAGTTTGCACAATATTTTCACCTTTACCCGTCCCACTATTTAGGATTAACACCCGTTGTTGGCATTTGTTAATAATAAAATTAATTTTTTATGTAATTCTTCACTGTCCTCCAAATTGTCATATTTCCCGTCTCCTGTGCATTATACATAGATCTCAGTTATTAAAACGAAATATCACCATTATTAATTTCAGGCCTCCCTTATAACCCCCACTCCTGCCCGTCCCTAGAAATGTTAGTATGGTTTATTATAAGGAAAGCGTGAGTGCTAATACACATACCGAGTTTTATTTATTTCGGCTGGGTCTTTTGTCCCAAATAAAATTGTTCACTTCCGCTATAGGTTTTAGCGTATATCTCGTTTATTATTCGGTATACGAAAAAAGTGTATATAACAAAATTTACTCTAAATAACAAAATACACTTCCGCTATAGGTTTTAGCGTATATCTCGTTTATAATTCGGTATACGAAAAAAGTGTGTAAAACAACTGAGGAAAGAAAAAGGGAGTGAGAAAGGTTCTAGATTACAGGAAGGTCTCCCCACCCGTCCCTGACGCTCCAGGTTAACCAACAGAACATGACTAACGGCTAACTCTCAATTCCGCTAACATTACCTTATATTCAGATTCTATTTTCAATTCTAATTATGTATGTTTAAATACTTTCGTTTTTTGTGAATTAATTGATGTTTTAAACACATTAAAGGATGAAATTACTTACTTCCGATTAATTAATGTTCCAGTGAAAGACAGAGGAAGGGGGGGGGGGGGGGGTAATATACTTTGCTCCTCATGAAACAGCTACTTGTTTTTAAAATGCTTCATACAATTGAAATGTTCTTGTTTATCGTCATGTTCATAATTGCCGAAAAACCAATAGGAAACGAAATATCGCTATATTTAATTTCTGGCTTCCCTTATAACCCCCACTCCTGCCCGTGCCTAGAAATGTTGATATGGTTTGTTATAATGAAAGCGTTAGTGCTAATACACATACCGAGTTTTATTTATTTCGGTTGGGTCTATTGTCCCAAATAAAATTGTTCACTTCCGCTATAGATTTTAGCGTATATCTCGTTTATTATTCGGTATACGAAAAAAGTGTATATAACAAATGTTACTCTAAATAACAAAGTAAACAACTTTTGTTATGTTCATATTTACCGAAAAACCAATAGGAAACGAAATATCGCTATTTTTAATTTCTGGCTTCCCTTATAACCCCCACTCCTGCCCGTCCCTAGAAATGTTGGTATGGCTTGTTATAATGAAAGCGTTAGTGCTAATAGATATACCGAGTTTTACTTAGTTCGGTTGAGTGTTTTGTGCCAAATAAAATTGTTGACTCCCGCTATAATTTTTAGCGTATAACTCATTTATACTTCGGTATACGGCGAAAGTGTATATAACAAAAGTTACTCTAAATAACAAAATAAATAACTTTTGTTATGTGCATATTTGCCGAAAAACCAATAGGAAACGAAATATCGCTATTTTTAATTTCAGGCCTCCCTTATAACCCCCACTCCTGTTTGTCTTAGAGAATAATAATATAGCCTAAAGTCTAAGTTGGGCTAGTAGTAATATACATACCAAGTTTCATAAAATTCGATTCAGCCGTTTATGCGTGAAAAGGTAACAAACAAACAAACAAACAAACAAACATACACGAAAGAAACAAAATGCAGTTTTGGTGTCTATGACATGTGAAACGAAAAGTTATCGTGAAATTTCGCGAAAAAAATCAATGTACAGACAGAGGTTACAATTTTATATATATATATATATATATATATATATATATATATATATATATATATATATATAAAACTAGCTCAGATACCCGGCTTCGCCCGGGAATTCATTTGAGTCTGAATGGTGATGGTATTTTTTAGCAGGCTTTACATTGCACAATATTTTGACATTTACCCGTCCCAGTGTTTAGGATTGATACCCGTCGTTGCCGGTGATTTGCTAATAATAGAATTATTTGTTCGATAATTCTTCACAGTCCTCGATATTTTTATATTCCCCGTTTCTTATACATGTAAATATGGTAAATTTTTATTTCAGGCCTCCCTTATAAGTCCCCTCCCGTTCGAACCTAAACATTTTAATATAACTTATAATCATGGAAGAATTAATGCTAATTGACATACCGAGTTTTGTTAAGTTCGGTTCAGCCGTTAGTGCCCGCTAAAGTTTTAACGTATAACTCATTTATACTTAGGTATACGACAAAAGTGTATATAACAAAAGTTACTCCAAATAACAAAATAAACAACTTTTGTGATGTTTATATTTGCGGAAAAACCAATAGGAAACGAAATATCGCTATTTTTAATTTCAGGCTTCCCTTATAACCCCCACTCCTGCCCATACATAGAAATGTTGGTATGGCTTATTATAATGAAGGCCTCACTGCTAATTCACATACCGAGTTTTATTTAGTTCGGTTGAGTCTTTTTTGGCAAATAATATTGTTGACTCCCGCTATAATTTTTAGCGTATAACGCATTTAAACTTCGGTATACGTCAAAAGTGTATATAACAAAAGTTGCTCTAAATAACAAAATAAACAACTTTTGTTATGTGCATATTTGCCGAAAAACCAATAGAAAACGAAATATCGCCATTTTTAATTTCAGGCTTCCCTTATAACCCCCACTCCTGTTCGTCTCAGAGAAAATTAATATAGCCTAAAGTCTAAGTTGGGTCAGTAGTAATATACATACCAAGTTTCATAAAATTTGGTTCAGCCGTTTATGCGTGAAAAGGTAACAAACAAACAAACAAACAAACAAACAAACAAACAAACAAACAAACAAACAAACATACACGAAAGAAACAAAATGCAGATATGGTGTCTATGACATGTGAAACGAAAAGTTATCGTGAAATTTTGCGGAAAAAATCAATGTACAGACAGAGGTTACAATTTTATATATATAATAGATATATATCAAAAATGAGATCCGTAAAAATTATAAATTATGCCCTTGAAGGGGCATCATGGTGGGAATCCACAGAGCCGCCCATAACGCCCATTCGATACTTTTCATTGTAACTGTCTCATCGATAGGATCTGTGAGCATTTGAAGAATTGGGTGAGAACTGCTTCAGGAATAGAACCTAAATGATTTCCACAAACGCGTCTCTAGAGATTTACGGTTGCGCTCAGTGGACAGGCCTAAACTCAGAGGAATATAGGCAATCCTATGCAACTTATATTTCGTTTCTAATCCCCATAATAAGTTATACCTTCTTGTAACAGTGTGAAATTTTCTATCTCTTTAACTGGCACTTTTTAAAAAAAAATTATTTTAGCATATTGACCATTTGAGCCACATTGTGCTTGATGAGTCAAGATGGAAATTTCCCCCTCTTTTAGCAGATTTCCCTCAAGGTAAATCAGCTATTGAGGTCGTACTCATGACGCGATTTTTGAAATTTTTCTTCAAATGTCCATCGATCCTACCTAGGAGATGACGAAAATGAGTTCCGTTCAAAACTGTATATATATATATATATATATATATATATATATATATATATATATATATATATATATATTTGTCTGTAACCGCTCTAGCGCTTGCAATTGTTTTATCGTTACCAAACTCGATATTTAGTCGTTTTATGTAAAAAGAAAGATCAAGTTCGTAACAGCTGAAATCGGACCAGGGAGAGGGGGGGGGGGTTTAGACGGGGAGAATTTCGAAAATTCTAAATATCTCTGTTACTATACGTCGGATCGAAAAAATATATAGAATTAATCTTATAGAAAATTACATGTACTATAAATATTGTTCTATACATTTATTCCAAATCTTGAATATTAACAGAGATATTTACATTTTTCAGATTTCAGCCTTCAGCAAACCCCCGCTTCTACTCATGTTAGTTAAACATTACTCTGTTATGTAATAAACCACATCATTCGAAGCTTAAATACCAAATATTGTTTTCAAGAGACATTTATTAAACGAGATACATGCAAAATATGTTCTGGTGACCCCCCCCTTCTTAAGTTTTTGGGACTATGTACTTAAATTTGATTGATTGAGATAAAAATTATTCTGATTCATTATAAATTACAGTACTAGATATAGTAAATAGTTTTCAATCAAATTAATATGTTATATTAAGTAATTGTTTTTCTTTCCGGTAAGAAGTTGGCAGAACTCTTTGTTTACATTTCAGAAGCTTTACGTCGGGAGGTTTCTTATTACAGTTTGTATTTATTCACTTAATATCCACGGTGGTGTGTTATCGGTATGTAGATTTATCTATTGTTAAACTTCACGAGGGAAATCTGCTTAGTTTACAATGTGACTTAGGGCAACAATGAGGAATGTGACTTAAGGCAGCACTACTCAATCCTGGGCGATCACCCTCACCACAATTTGTATCATATTCGTCAATTAACTACAAACACTCCTCCTGGTTTCAGATGACTTTTTGGGACAGTCTCACAGAGAACAAGTATTCACCCTTCCATTCGAGAAGATTCCAGGGCCGAAGTTACCACGCTGGCTTGACAGCAACTGGGTAGTCGGTCCTATACAGCAGGTGCATAGTTTTGGTTCATTTTGGTTGAGGCCTTATGAAACCTTGTTTAACAGATTTGGCCCTTTGGTAAGGCTCGACGGAGACAAACTCCTTGCAAGCCATCCAAGGCACATTGAGAAATTGCTTTCAGCCTGCAAACCTAACAGGGCAGCACTTTCAACTATGGAAGCCAAACGGAAGCACACAATGCCTGTCCGTATGCCTGAGTGAGTACCAATGTTAAAACAATTATTCACATAATGGAAATTTGTTTTGAGACATATTATAGAATATTCCTATTGTACAAAAAATATAGATAGAATTATTTTTAATTTTTGGAAAACCACTTAGGTTGTCATTTTGTAAGGACCGAAATAGTGTAGCATAATTGTCACCAATGGTGGGTAGCTGATGCCTAGTATTTATTCAGAACACATCTTTAACTAGAAATAATTATCTTCTCCAAAAAACACTCCAAAAGAAATCTACTAGTAGGTGGAATGCAAGTGCCATAGATTGCAGATTTATACCAAACGAAACACTGTAAACCTGAAGAAAGCTTTTTGCATATGATACGGAAGCAGAGCACCTATTTTTAACACCGGCAAAAATAATACCTTATACAAATAATACCTAGTGAGGTCGTACTCATGACGCATTTTCGAAAAATGTCTTCAAATTTCCATCGATCCTACCCAGGAGATGACTAAAATGAGGTCCGTTCAAAATTATATATATATATATATATATATATATATATATATATATATATATATATATATATGTCTGTTAACGTTCTAGCGGTCGCAATTTTTGTTTGATCGTTACCAAACTCGGAATTTAATCGTTTTATGTAAAAAGGAAGATCAAGTTCGTTAATGGCTGAAATCGGACCAGTGGGAGGGGAGGGGGTTTAGAGGGGGGATTCTTGAAAATTCGAAATATCTCCATTATTATGCGTCGGATCAAAAACGTATGTAGAATCAATCTTATAGAAAATACAATTTACTATAAATGTTGTTCTATGCATTTATTCTGTATCTTGAATATTAACCGAGATATTGCATTTATATTGTGCGTGGGGTCGGCAAGAGTCGGCTATGTTCGGGACTTTCCGCCGAGAGCTAGTGTGGCCGTTTCCGTAACTGTTCGTCCCTAGTGAATAGGCGTAGAGATTCCTTACTACTCTGTTATTAGTAGGCAGATTTCTCTATTGTAAAACTTCACGAGGGAAATCTGCTTAGTTTATGCAGCCCCTGCGTGACGCCCTTTTTTTCATTGGATGTATGTATTCCGCCTGGAGAGGCCTATTATGGCACCCCCTATCAAAGGGGAAGGGTGTAATTACTACCCCCTCGACTGATTGATCACCCAACAATGGAAGGGACAAAAGTGGATAACGGTAGCTAGGTCTAAACGAACTGCTAATAAAGGTTGCATCCTCTCTATCTAACCCTAGCAGCCAGTCTCATATACAGTTTGACGTGCTCGCCCATTTGCTAATTTCATTTATTTCCCTATTATAGACGAAGTGTTATGTATATGCAAGTATACGTACGTTTACATCACAGTCAACAGGGAATCGCTATAAACTATAACTTGTAAAGTTAGTTTTATGTAGTTTAGCAAAATAAAACACGGCGCGTTATTATGTTTGAAGAAGATCCTAGCGTGACATCATTTATCAAAAAGAAATACCTTACTCCGCCTTCCTCATTTTTTTTTATTTATTTCTTCGTATTGTATAAGTAATCAAATATGTGAAATCAGATGTCACCGCTCTTACGTTATTCAACCAGGATTATTAAAATGAATGTATCAGATTTTCAAAATTATCAAACTCGAACAATTTTCCAGGAAAATCGTCTTTATGGTGTTAACAGTTCTTGTGTCTCTTTGGGAACTTCGAGAAACTTCTAAAGACATTTCTAATGAAACAGATCATCTTTCAATTAGCAAGAAATGGTGTATTTTTTTTTTTTTTTTTTTTTTTTGTCGGTTTTCTAAGACAACCAAAAAGTCCGTAACGTAGGGGCTGCGTAAACTAAGCAGATTTCCCAAATGAAGTTTCACAATAAAGAAATCTGCCTACTAATAACAGTAGCAGTAACGAATCTCTAAACCTATTCACGAGGGACGAACAGTGTCGGAAACGGCGGAACTAGCTCTCGGCGGAAAGCCCCGAACATAGCCGACCACACACACAATACAACTGCAAATATCTCGGTTAATATTCAAGATACAGAATAAATGTATAGAACAATATTTATAATAACTTTAATTTGCAATAACATTGATTCTATACAATTTTTCGATCCGCCACATAATAACGGAGATATTTCGAATTTTCAAAAATCCCCCCTGTATACCCACCCTCCCACTGGTCCGATTTCAGCCATTAACGAACTTGATCTTTTTTTTTACATATACCGATTAAATTTCGAGTTTCGTAATGATCAAACAATAACTGCGAGCGCTAGAGCGTTAACAGACAAATATATATATATATATATATATATATATATATATATATATATATACATACTCATATTTATATAATTTTGAACGGACCTCATTTTCGTCATCTCCTGGGTAGGATCGATGGACATTTGAAGAATTTTTCGAAAATCGCGTCATGAGTACGACCTCAACAGCTGATTTCCCTTACGGAAAATCTGCAAAACAGCTCCAGACGTTCAGCTGGTTGTAACCAATCGGAACCTCAATCTGCCTTCCTAGAGACTATGTAAGCCTTTTAGTTTGCAGGGTTACCCTAGAATTCGTGTATTCATTTGTTGTAATAATTAACAAAAAAATTTCAAGAAAGGCAAATTGCATACGTCTAGTGTCGTTGTCTGGTAAGTATTTCTTAATAAACATGCTGCTTTCCAAACCTGCTGATTTCCAAACCTAGCAGATCAGCCAATATTTTTCTGATGTTTGGTAAGTGTCAAATAGGATAAATGGCTGTGGATAGCGATAAGTCTATCCAAGTGAATTGTTCCATACTGGCTGAGAATAGTGTTGCATAGTGCAATTAAACTATGGAAAGTGCCACATTGAGCGAACAGTCGGGGAAGTGCTACAAATAGCAAACTAAAACAGTCGCTACTCCCCTATCGGAGATCACTTGAACCAAGGCATAAGCGATGGCTTGATTTACATAGGTCAAAAGGACCAAAATTTAACGAAACTAATATATTATTTAATGGGGCTTATTCCAGTAATTGACTTATCGGAAAAGCTTCATACTCTCGAGGATATCAAAGACATAAATGCAAAAATGGTTGCATAAATTGGAAAAGGTTGCTTTAATTTCCACTTCTTATTTCACAAAAGGAAATCGAATTATTTAATGCTCAAGGGAAACAAATCTTAATATTTCTATAATATATAATTCTTATTCCAACCAGTCAACGATGAGTAACACAGCTGCTTTTAGCTGATTTCCCTTAAGGGAAATAAGCTATTGAGGTCGTACTCATGGCGCGATTTTCGAAATTTTTCTTCAAATATCCATCGATCGTACCTAGGAGATGACGAAAATGAGGTCTGTTCAAAACTGTATATATAAATAATTCTAGCGTACGTGTATATGTCACTGAACTCAATATGTACATGACAACGTTTATAGAGCTTTTAATTTGCCAAAAGATTGGTTCTATACAAAATTTCGATCTGACTTACAGTAACGGAGATACTTCGAATTTTCGAAAATCCTCCCCTTTAACCCCCCCCCCTCCCAATTGTCCGATTTCAGCCGCTGAAGAACATGATGGGTCTTTTAACGTAAAACGTTTAAATACGGAGTTTGGTAACGATCGAGCAAAAATTGCGACCGCTAGAGCGTTAACAGGCTTAATACATCTATATTTTTATATATATAATTCTAGCATACGTATGTATGTCACTGAACTCCTCCTAGACGGCTGGACCGATTTGAATGCATTTTTAAATACGCGTTTGGGTGACGCCCCGGATGGTTTAGCGCCGCAGATGGGCACGCCAGATGGAGTGGGCCAGGAGTGGGGGTAGTGTGGGAGGCCTAAAATTATAAATAGCCGTATTTCGTTTCCTATTGGTTTTTCGGCAAATATGCACAGACTAAGAGTGTTTTATGTTATTATTTGGAGTAACTTTTGTCATATTCACTTTTGTCGTATAACAAAGTATAAACGAGGTATATACTAAAACGGCGGTCGGACATTTTTAATATTCTGCAAGTGCACACGCGCACACCCACACCCACCCCTCTTACACACACACACACACACAATTCACAATGCCCGTGACAATATCACCCTGCATTCAAATAGTAGTTCATCTTTTTTACTTCTGGTCACTAAGATATTCTCTTCTTCATAAGGATATTCTAGTATAGTAAGATATTCATGACTGCTGTCTCATATTTTCTATTTATAGATATGAAACTGACTTCAGTGATCTCTCGGCAAAGTATATCAGTCATTTTGACTTCAAGCCAAGCCACTTCAATGCTGCAATTGAACAGGCTTCCAATAAACTTATTTCAAGGTATTATAAAAAGTGCTTTATTTATAAAGATCATTGCTTTGAGATAACTAATTTGAACCAATAGTTATATAGAACACAACAAATATCTACTTGAAATAGCACACAAAGATTGTCTTTATAATAAGTACTGGAGAAACATTCTTTTTCTAAGCAAAATAGTAAAAATTAAAAAGCATAGCAGTTCCATTACTCTACACTAATAAGCACTGAGGGCCTTAAAACTTATTTATTTATTTTTTAAATTAAAATGTTTCTGTTACATACACACGCAGGTGATTGTTTTTCTGAACTGCTTATCCTGTTTCATACGGGATCGAAATGGGAAAAGAAGTGAGTTATAAGAGCATGCAGGATTTTCGTTGCCTTCTGCATCAGGACACCCAACAAGGAACATTTTAATCACTGTGAACGGACACTTTTTCATCTTCTCCTAGTTTAGACATTTCAAGAAATTCTTTGAAAATTGGGTCACGAGTACAACCGCAACAGCTGGTAATAATGTAAATGAGTAGTTAGTTAGGTTTGAGTGTGTCAAGTTGGTATAACACATTGTTTGAGGTTAAAACAAGAACGTGAGATTTTAGTTGAGACGACCTCCTCAAGGAGTGCGTGTATCCTTTCTACAGCAGAAAAGGAACGACAATTTCTAGTATCCAAGGGTCTCTCTATTTGGAATGGAAGTGACCAGCTAGTTAGTGATGGGTTTTATTCAAGGCGAAGCTACCATCTCGGTCAGTCCTTGTTCGACGGAAAGAGGCCGTGTCTAATGTCTCCCGTCAACTCAACCAAAACGTTCAACTAGTCCTCTTACGTTCCCAGTAGATTCCTCAACAATGTATGACACTGTCTGAGATACCCTGTTTTTCACTGTAAATCTGATTGTACAAGATTGTGAATCATATTCATTGTAACACTTATTTAATGCCATGATTTTTTAAACTCCTAACTCAGACGTGTAGTTTGGCTCTGAAGATTAAGACGTCCTTCGCTATTGTGGAGTCTGGGAGAATAAGTTCTTTTTAATCAACACCATTTTATTATTCGAAATAATTGTAGTAATATTATGTTTATCACAATTTTAGATCATAACTAGTATTAATAAAATATCCATCTTTCCCGTCAGATGATGTCCATCCAAACCTAGCGTGAATATTTTTAAAAGTAACTTCTCTAGAATTCCTTAAAAACGTCATAAATGTGATGAAATACACTATGGTTTAAATAGCAGTTACATATTTATGAACTTATGTATTTACTCACTTAGTGCATTAAAGTTACTCATCTGAGACAATTAGCTATATCACTCATCTTTCCAGCGGTTTGGAATCGGTGTTGCAAGAGACATTTTACATTTTGTTTTTGGCAAAGAATAAAGTATTTTATGTGTAGGATTCTGGAAGTGGCAGTTTCGTAATATACAGGAACTAATTTCAGCAAACCACAATAATGTCACCAAGAAATAAATTTTGTTAAAATATTTTACAAGATTAATACTGTTAAGGTCTTTGGGTATTGACCGTGTCTGCATTTTAGTTGCCAACGTTTCGCTAGACATGCTTCTAGATTCCTCAGGGCTATCTCTGAGACTAAAGAGTGTGTGTTCACCTCAGGTATATATGTATGCCTTGTTCGGTTTCCTTCGTCGTCCCCTCCAGGTGTCTACGGATACTTCTTCCGGTGGTCGTTCACCCGCTATACCGTCGTTGTCGCATGTCTAGCGAAACGTTGGCAACTAAAATGCAGACACGGTCAATACCCGAAGACCTTAACAGTATATATGACCAGGACCGTGGAAGTCTACGAGTTTATTTTACAAGATATGTTTATGATTGTCTGAAATGGTTTAATGGATCTGAGATTAAATTCAAATGTTTGCTGGGCCAATGTTTGCCCAAAAACAGAAAACCCCATAAAATTCGTACTCAAGATAAAGCAGGAAAAATCTAAAATCTGATGTAGACACCACATGACTTCCTTGAGCTCTTATTTAAATAATATAATATCTTTGTTCCAATCCATCAGATCAAAAAAGGCATAGAATATAATTTAAGGATTTTTTTTTGCTTAACAAAAATCGATGCGCAATATTTTTGTATCTCAAATAAGTACAAAGAAATTCAATGTGATTTTTTTTTTTTTTATAACCATGTCATGTTTACTTTTCAATACTGGTTCAAATTGTTAAAGGTAAAGGTACATCAGATTGATAGGTGTGTAGTAGACCCGACTCTGAACCAAATTTTGTTTAACAGAAGTAAAGCCTTCCGGAAATAAAGAATTTTTTAAGCTATCAGCAATATTAATAATTAACAAGGTTTCAAGAAAAGACAGTTCCTCTACTATAAAAATATATTTCAATGCATAGCGCATTCAAGGCAGTCCCATCTCCAGTGTGGTTCAAAGCTATGTTACTTCAAATGGAATGAAAATACAACTTCACAATCTCTATTAACCACGTGAGGTATAATTACTAACACTACTAAGATAGTAGTGTAAGATACACATTCAACAAGTCATGTTAGCAGACACTCAGCAGAGAGCAAAGCCCCTCCCATTGTTATTCAACCACCTACTCCTGGGTCTATCTCTCCTTCTCACTCATACTTTAGCATACATCGCTTAAATGGAAATGAAGCCTATTGGGATCCATTCTTTCTATGTAGCCCAACCACCACCATTTCCACTTCTTAATTGTGCTATGATATCTATTTCACTATACAAAGTTCATTTTTCCAGAATTGTTTCTGATCCCTCTTTGAGTTGTTCTTTAAAAGCTCCAAAAATCCTACACTTGGATCTTCTCTCGAACCAGAAGGACTCTTCTCTTATCCTAAGTAAGAGTCCACACTTTTCTAGCATGCTTGGCAGTTAGCGTAATGGCTATTTATTGAATCAAATATGTACTATCATAACAATTAAACGTTAATGGTAATGCCATTATGACAAAAGACAATATGCATTTAAAGTATTACTTAGGTTACAGGGAGGGCTACGATCTCTTTCCCTCGCCTAGCTTTTTGAATATAAATGAAAGTATTTTTAGGGTACCACTATTATTTAATTCCATCAGTTATATAAATTATTAAAATAATATTTTGAATCAATAATTTAAGGGAAACAATGTTGATAACCCTTGCTGGAGGCTAAAACATTGTGTTTACTTATTTCCTGTGAAATGCTGGCATTACTGGAAGTGATTTCCACTGAGACCTACTATGACGAATATAATATTATCTACAAAATAATGCTAAAACTATATGTGCTTGGATTGGTTTTTGACAGGAACTTTGTTCCTGATGATAGATGATATTTAATTGTAATAAATGCTATCAATGATTATGGTTTGATTATTAAAAGTCCGTCACGCAGGGGCTGCGTAAACTAAGCAGATTTCCCACGTGAAGTTTTACATTAGAGAAATCTGCCTAATGACAACTGTAGTAGTAAGAAACCTCTAAACCTAAAACATTATTTAGGGCGTAATAACCCAGTAGTTCCTAGTCCCAAAACACAGTTAACCTAACCTCTAAACCTATTCACGAGGGACGAATAGTTATGGAAACGGCCGCCAGAAAAATTGTGACCGCTAGAGCGCTAACAGACAAATATATATATATATATATATATATATATATATATATAGATAGATAGATATATAGATATATAGATATATATAATTTTGAACGGACCTCATTTTCGTTATCTCCTGACTAGGATCGATGGACATTTGAAGAAATTTTTCGAAAATCGCGTCAT
Organism: Riptortus pedestris; assembly: GCA_019009955.1. Classification (NCBI taxonomy): domain Eukaryota; kingdom Metazoa; phylum Arthropoda; class Insecta; order Hemiptera; family Alydidae; genus Riptortus; species Riptortus pedestris. The sequence goes on from CM032228.1 coordinate 120,823,911, forward strand.
GAGTACAACCTCAATAGCTGATTTCCCTTATGGGAAATCTGTTAAAAAAAAAAACGGCTGGTCAAAAAATGGAGAGGGATAGATTAGGAACACATTTTCATTTACACTTCAAAACTAAAATTTCTATTCTATTAGTCCCTAGAAGTTACTCTTTAGAATTAGCTATTTCAGAAAAACAATACGTGGAGGGAAGTGTAATTGTACACTTTAAAGTCTTTCTATAAAAATACCATCATTAGACAGTCAACAGTGATTATATATACATACACACACACATTTTTAATATGTATATATATTATTATATAAAAATTGTTAAAAGTTTTGACAAAATGCACATATAATGCAAATATGCATGGGAAGTGCAGAAAAATAAATTCCCTCCGCATAGGATTACTATGTTGAGGAAATACATAAAAAAATATAAAACAACTGACTATTAAAATTTTAGGCTACAAATTTGAGCTTATATGAAAATATTAATATTTAAACGTAGAGCATAAATAAGTCTTAGCATGTGATTTATGCATATCATATTTATCTAATGAGAATTTTCTATAATAAAAGATATTCTCTTCCTTTGTTTATTGATGATGATAATTCTGCTTGACTGTATTCAATTTGAGATATTATTAAACAATATACTATTTTATTAAATTTCTTTGCAGAATGAGTTACTTTCGAAATCTGCAGTATGAAGTACCATTCTTTAACAATGAATTGATTAAATGGGGCTTGCAATGTGAGTACATTTTTTTGAGTTTTGTAGGAATGCGTAGTCTCTTCAACAATCTAACTCATTAGTAAAGCATTACTTAGAAAATATTGAGTTATAAATACACATTGGCCTCAATAGAAGAATTAATACATTTAAAGTAGATAGAACATTTGATGAAAGAAAATATGAATAGGAGACGAGAGGTGGGGATGAAACTTCTGTCATGACCTTAACAAGTATCCTTCTATTTCATATATAGATGAAATATACATATATGAGGTTTGTCTTATCAAGAATTCTTGTAATTCTCACCAGTAGCCTCTTCTCTTTAAGTGGGTATTTTCTCTTCTTCTGCGTTTATTTATTTTTCAAAAACAAGTATCCACATGCACAAATGAATTTTTTCAAACCATATTTGCAGTGAAATTAAAAAAAACGAACACTTTATTTCAAACAGTACATTTGCATAGAGTATTACTACACTATAGTTATTTTAATAAAACCAAATTAAACAAATAGTTCATAAAGAAGAAGAAATTACTTAACTTGAAATTCAAAGTTTCAAAATTATTTGGTTGCTGACCATGATAATAAAAAAAATTACTTTAATGAGGTGAGTTTGAAGAAAATTGACCAAAACACCAGAAAATTGACCAAAAAAAAAAAAAAAGGAATCAGAAGCCATGAACATACTCTTATTACACCCAAGTCTCAGTATAATGAGGCAAACATACAATACTTTTCAGTAATATTTTCCACCATGTATAATTAGGCCTAACATACAAATCTTAGTGCTTGAGAAATATTTGAAATTTATACTTAAAAAAAAATTATTCAGTACAAAATAATTTAAGCAAATATTATTACTTGAGATTACTCTTATGACTATCTATCATCGGCCTAGATCTTCCAGAAAGTGGTGTCTAAATTTTGTCTTGTAGAACAGAATCCTATTCGGCACCTGAGGTCAAAGATTCAATTAGAGCAATGCTTATTTTTCCATAGCCACAAGGTGATATTTTAGAATATATTGGAGTCTTGTTTGAAGAAAGTTTGCTATGAACCTTGGGTATTACATTACAAGTGCAAAAACATTCCTTCTATTTCATCAAATGATTGCTTAATCAACTGCAAAAATTGGCAATCCTTTCTCAAAAGGAGTCTCCCAGTAAGCCTCGGTAATATTGAAGTTACCATTTATTGTATTCCTAGCCATGGGTTGCATTTATAGTAGGTAACTTTAATTTTTTTTTTTTACTTATAATATTAGTAAGGTGAAATTCGGGTTTTCAAATCCATTAGTAAAGGCCATCATTACTGGCTGATCGCCAAGCACACGTGGCAAGTACTTCCAAAACGATGCCACCTTCTTCAAGACTGTACAACTTTAGACAGGCTTGAAAACGTTCACCACATATCATAAGTACTTACTCTAGAAAATTAGATGGCATTCATGCTCTCAACCAGTAAATTTGACAATAGTATCCTAAATAATGACAAAACCAACCCAATACGAGAAAGAGGCAGTGAATGTAATTTTGATTCTTTATTATCCTAAACATTATGTATTTTATTTTAAATAAAGGTTAATTTTTCAAGAAAAAAAAAAGAAAAAAAGAAAAAACTGTCATATTATAATTAGAATTATTCAGCACTCATCAGAAATATATGACTATCAACAAACAAGACTGTGAAATTACAGAATAAAGCAACATTAGGGTAGGGATTGTTGTGTGGATAAACAATCCATAAAAGAAAGTGATTCAATAACTTCAGTCCCACAGGTATGTTTCAATGTCTCTTTTCAAATGACTTTGGTTTCTTAGAAGATGCCAGTAAACCAAGTGATGATGAATCTACAAGCTCTGGTGCAGCACAGATATTTTGTACATTCCAGGGAGCTTCAAAATGTCTAGTAGAGACGGAAGCAGGCCCCTTTGGCAGATTTCTTATGCAACGGACATTTGAAGATCATATAGATGTACTTCATGGGTAAGATATACTTATCGTTAAATATGATTTTCAAACTCATTAAGTTCAAGTATTATCTGCACCTTATCCTTACTGAGGCCAATAAAAGAATTTTAAAACCTCAAATAAAGATCCTCAGGTCTCACTAAACTCTTTAGTATACGTTTCACATCTCCTGAACCTTTGCAATGCTAAGATTAAAGTTATTCTCTAACTTCAAAATAAAAACTTATGATTATCAGTTTTGACCAATGTGGTAATTTGTCTGTTATTGACTATTGATATATACATCCAAAGTTTATTTATTTTATTCTACAATATATATATATATATATATATATATATATATATATATATATATATATATATATATATATATATATAAACAAAGCTAAGAGATTTTTATCCAATTGCTTGGTGTCTTAATCTTGTTTTTCTTTATCCAAGCCACATTTATGCCATAATATCATCTTATGAATATATTTGAACTTTATTATAGTTGTGCCATAAATTTTAGAATAGTGTCTAGTGGTGATTTAAAAATGGTATAAAGAGGTTTGGACTTATCCTTAATTTCAGTGGATCCTCTTGTGCATAAACATAATGATCCTGACCTTGATGATCTTGATAACATAGCAAACTAAACACTCTGAAAACTATTTCATTAGTTGGCTTGTATTTGTTATACTAACTATTTGGGGTCTAAAATTCTCTTCTGAATGTTAAAATTAACTAGGACTAGCTTGTCGTCATCAAATGCTCCCTTAATATAAGCAACTCATAATTCAACCTACAAACATATCTTTAATTAGAGAGAATATACACTTAACACAATCTGTATGACAGGCTTTTTTTCAATTTTGTGTCATTTTTTAATTTGATATTCAATGTTAATTTTTATTTCTGAAATATAAATCATAGTAATAGGTTTATATTTATATCTTACCAGTGACTTATAGAGACTCATGTAAATATAAACTTTCAGCAACACAAGGCTAGCATTATTTTTCCATCACACTTTTTTAACTTTCACAGTCTCCCTCTTGATTTCGTTGCTCAGTTCTTCATAACTGGTCATCTAGACTCAAACAAATGTTGCAATAACATTTTATAGTTACTAAACATCCCATATCCATAGCATCTTCACCCAAACTTGAATAATTGTTTTATAATTAAATGAACTCATTTCTCATTCATAGCAACCCACATTTACATGGATACACACACACACATATGCACAAGGATAACAATGTATGGTTTTATAATCAATAAAATATAATAATATAATTAATGAATAGCTATACAATAAATATTAATCAGGGAGATTAAAGCAACTAAACAAATTTTCGTAAAAAATGGGAATAAACATTAATATTCCCAGGATAGTATGCATCCCAAAATGTTGCTAGAGGGATTGGAAGGGTGTTATGTTTTATGGCCTACTCCCTAACAACAAAACAATAAACTCTGATAAATACTATAGTCAGACAGATCAAAGGAAACAATTGACCAGAGCAAGCCAGAGTTGGCTTACGGAGAGGAGTTTTCCACCATGATAATGCTAGATTGCACCATCTTAGTCCGTGTTGAAGTAATTGTTGAACTTTGGCTTGGAAGTTTAACATCACCTTACAGCACAGACTTAAGCCAATCGGGCTATCATTTGTTTTGTTCCCTCCGAAATTCCCTTAATGGTAAAAATGTTAATTCTCTAGAGGACTGAAAAAGCATCTGGGGCAGTTTTTCGGCAATAAGTCTAGGACATTTTATGAAAATGGAATTATGAAACTTCATAAAATATGGGAACTGGTTATCAATCATAGTAGTAATTATATTGTAGATTAAACTTGGTCAATAGTATTCTTCTTAAACTCGGCAGAAACTTACTGAATAACCCAAAGTATACTTTGCATAAATTGTATTGTACCACTATTGCTGGTTCTAACTTATTTTTCTTCTCAGGATTCTTTGTAGACATTTGAGAGTAAAGTATTTGAGCCTGATTAGAGATCCACTTCCAAAAATGGATCTAGTAGAAGAGATGGTACTGAAAGAGAAATTGTCAGCTAATGATATTCTAACCAGAATATTGGATATTATCATTGTAGGAGTGAATGTAGTAAGTACACATCATTACACAGAAGATAAAAAAAATAAGGGAATATAGTAAAGAGCAGTTTTTCCTTATACTTACTAGCTGAAAACCCAGGTATAGGCTCATTTTTAATGTTTGTATTAAATTAAAAATATTGGTAGTATTTTTTATTTCCACAAAGAAATTAATTATGTGATTATTATTATTATTTATTAACGTCCACTTTTTGCAACTTAGGCTAATCGGGACGGGCTATCTACAGGTTACCACCCTTTTCTAGCCAGGGTGAGATTTTAGGACGTTATTTAATGAATTTTGTCACTAAATAATTTCCTTTGCCCAGGCAAGAATCGAACTCGCCACTCTAGGTTTACCATGTGAGATAAAGGTCAACGCTTTAACTCGCATGGCTAACCTGAGCCCCCTTAATTATGTGATATAAGGTGAAAAGTCATACTTTCTCATTGGTTGCCTAGAAAAACTGTATATTTACTTAATTATGTTGTTTCTCATTCTACTTGTTAGTTTGATCTAAATTGCACATGTTAGTAGAATAAAGATATTCGAGTGCACTATAAAACTTCGATAATTATAAATTATACTATAATTAACTTAGTTTCGTCAAGAATATTTCACAATTATTCCAGGTTGCAAACTCTGTTGGCTTCATAATTTATCATCTCTCAAAATATCCTGGGTGTCAAGGGAAACTTTATGATGAAGTTTCTACTTTTCACTTGTCAAATGTTCAAGAATTACCTTACATTAATTGTTGTATTGCAGAAAGTATGAGGTAAATAATATAAAATTCATTTAATTTGTTTATATTAAAGAATAAGTAGGTTCATTTGAAATGCAATAGGATCAATATTACTTCAATCTTATTTTCCTAAATAGTAAATAGATTTTGAGTGAAATACAACTCAAACAGCAGACAATGGAAGGTTATTACTTCAAAGTAAATTTGTATTGGTGAAAATATTTTATACTGACTTTATCAATGAATTACCTATATTGGACTTGTATTTTTAAATTAAAAGACCTGCTATATTTTGTTCCCTTGTTCTAACCCAATTTGACTTTTTTTTCTTTAGGTTTATTAATTAGTAAGTTGTGTATACAAAAAATAAGTATCCCCTTCACAGAGTCTTCAAAAGAGGAAAAATATTGATCAATTTTATAAACTTTAAGGTGTGGATAACTTCTCTTTAAGGTGAGGTAAATTCTAAGTTGGGTAGTGTGACATGATCCTACCTACTGAAAATGTTTCCTGCAGTCTCCTAGTTCTATGAATGTCATAATTACTCCTCCAAAACATTAAAATTTATAATTGCACAAAACGTAAGAATACAACTATTTAATTTCCACTAACGTTCTGGCCATGGTCCTGTAAATGTCACATCTATCTAGTTTTTCTTTATAATTATTATTATCTTGTATTAAAACTAATACTTTCTTCCACAAAGTGAAATAAGTAGCCAATTAGTTTTCAAATGTGTCCATTTTAAAATGAAAAAATTAATAATTTGTGCATGATTTTTTAGGTACTTATGCATTATTCTTTCTACATCCTAAACATCTATTATTCTCTCTACATCCTAAACATCTATTATTCTCTCTACATCCTAAACAAATATTATTCTTTCTTATAGGCTGCACCCTCCATTTCCTTATCTATCACGGGACCTTGATGATGATGTAATTATTCATGGATATGGAGTGCCAAGGGGTGTAAGTACATCTACTGTAAATCAGCAAATATTTTTTTTTTAAATTTTATAGTTTTTAAATGCACTGCAATTTTAGGAGTAGTACATAAGTGATACTGCAATATACATCTATAATAGGAATAAAATAGATGAAGTGAGGCTCTACAGAAATCCAATGGAGGGAAGCTGATATAGACTATATGACTGAGTAAGATATATCCATAATAATTCTTGGTACTAAGCAGAACAAGCATGGTGTAGGGTATATGATAATGAAAAGTTCCTGACATACCATCTTTGGATAGTACTGTATCCATAATAGATTCTAAACAATCAGACTGATATATATTAGTGTACTTTAAGAGGTTGCAGAGGAAGAAGAAGTTGGTAGAGCATGGAAATATCCAAGTACAAATTAGTCTTGGGTTTTAGAAAATCTGTAATGAATGTTTACTTAGACTCCAATATCAGTCCCAGTAATGGGGCAACAAAAATATATGTGGTGCTTAAGGTGCAGTAAAGGTAGTGGTCGATTTTTTTTTCTTTCCAATGTATGCTTCATATTCATCTGCCTTTGTATTGAAATGCTTAAGGACATTTAGAGATGAATCTATACCCATGTAGAGATGGATCGATGTCCACCTAGAGCTGGAGGAATCTATATCCACTTATTTGACTGGTTTTTATGCTTCCTAGGGTAACCTTTTTCCTCCAATAAATTAAAAAGTTAAAAAAAAAAAAATCAATTTGTATTGGTAGGAGTGTCACTAGTATTTCACAATGACGTGCACTTCAATTGTCAGAGACAGGTGAGTGGACCACACCCAGCCCATCATGACTATAGTCTATGTTCAAATGTCTGAAAAGCTAAACAAAGGAAGATCACTTCCCATATTGTAAGAAATAAGCCAGTAGAATTTCCCTACACAAAACCATAAGTACATTCCTTCAGCAAACGTGATGAATTATGACTAAATACTCAAAAAGTACTATAACAATAAAATAAACTATAAAATCACTGGACAACTATTAATTTATATACTTTGAAATATGAAATTAATTGGATTATGAGTATACTATTTGGACTTTTATGTTTATTAGTTCAACCAAACAGTTTTATTTGCTCCTTGAGCATGTTAGTAATTAATTTTAATTGCTAACATTTCAATTACAAGGTAACTGCAATTGCAAGAACTTTGATAACATTGCATGTAATTGTAAAGGTAATTGCAATTACTTAGCATCAAGAACTGAAATTGAGAACATAAATTATGATTATAGCAACTAATGTGAGTATAGTAATTATAATTTATGATGTAATTAAAAACTCTTATAATTAATTGCTGCTGGTGTCTGTTTTATGTGCTTTGACAGACAAAAGTCTACATGATAAATGAGGTCGCTAACATGAGAAAAGAGTTATTTCCAAGACCAAAAGAATTCTCGCCTGAGAGATGGGAACAAAAGAGTGGTCGCCCTCTCTCTTATGAGTACCACCTCCTACCTTTAGCTTCAGTGGCACCACTTTTACACTCACAGATTGCTATCCTTACAGCTAAGGTAAGAAGCTACTTTTTCCTTGTATCTCTAATTCTAAAAGATAATCTCTAATTGAAAATTGGGAAATTAAGTTTCCTGCATTTGTACAGCATTTAAAAAAAAAAAAAAAGTTGTAATTATTAATGGAGAATTCAAAAATACATTATTCGAAACACTAGTAACAGAAGAGAGAAAAAATTCAAATTTCGGCCTCTTCATAATTTTCTTATCTCTATTTTATCTATTGGCTTTCACTTTCTGCTAAAAAGGCTAATTGAGTCTGGTTATCTATACATTTTTATAGAGGCTATCTATACATTTTTATCTGTCTAAGGCTTATTGGGATAGGTCATGACCCTTTTCTTGCCAGGGTGGGAAAGGAATTTATTTAATGACTGTGTTGCTAAATAAATTCCATTGACCAGGTGAGAATCGAACCCACAACTAGGATTTACCAAGTGAGATTAAGTCTCAACTAACATGCTAACCTGATCCCCCCCCCATTATATCTATATATTTTTTCTTGGCATTCTTTGTGAAATTGTTATTTTTTTTTAAAAAAAGATAAACGATGCAGGATAAGATAACCTTAGTGAAAATGTGTTAGCTGATAAATATTTTAAAGAAATCTCCACCTTTTAAACGTATAATTTGACATAAGAAAAATTCTAACAATTGAAAATATGTTTCTGTTCAGTTAATTTTAAATAATAGTTCTAAAAGAATAATTCAAGGGGTTAATTGAAAAATAACTTAAGCGTTTTTGAACGTATTAATTGTATGACTATGCATATTATAATTTAACTTTCATCTTTATACTAAGTATAAATTCTTTAGTTTTAAAACACCATTATCGTGAGTTTACAATTCATTTTTTTAGTGCATTTTTTTTCTTGTGTCCATTTAATAGTATATTAAGTAATTTACTCAAGTGATACCTGGCCTAAAATCTTTTTTACCTTATTTTAAATATTTCTAATGTGTTTTTAACTGAAGAAGCAGAAATTGTTATCAGATTGAAGTTTGACAATCTTCTGTTTCAAATTTTCACATTTAAGCAAGTTAAACATAAAATGCAGCATGAGCAAATAAACATTGCAAACAGAAGATTTCAAAAAATGAATTTTTTAAAAAAGAATTTTATTTTTCATTCTATATTTTTATGCCAAATTATATGCTCAAAAGGTATAAATTTCTTCCAAAATATTTAACAGCAAACACATTTTCACTAAGGTTATCTTATTCTGCACCCTTACCTAGTTTTTAGCTTGCATTTAATATTACTTTTATAATATGGTTCCTTTCATATTGCAGTCCATTTTACTGATTCTAATTTTTTGGGGTAAAGTTGTCTGGGAACAGCTTCAAATTTTAAGATTCTAAATTTTTTTTGTTATTATTTTAGAATATTAAGCATTAAAGAATTATGGAAAGAGACCGCGGACAATGGCCAAAGTGTATTATTTACTATCAATTTATTCTCCTGCATCTTATGAATTGAAACAAAAATGATGTTTCCTTTTGAAATTATGTTATTAATGAAACACCCAAGCACTGCATAGCATTTGAACAAGCTGAAATGAAAAAAATAAATAATTAAATAAGATAAGAGGGACAACATGTTTGCAATTATGGAAAGGAAGGCTGTTTGTCTCAAACGTAAACCCATCCTTCACAGGCAGGCCCTGTGCATATGTACACCCTTTAGACTCCTTAAACCATGAGTTACTAATTGAAATTGGAGTAGCCCTAGTACATAGGTTTGCTGCCACTATGAATTATATTAAATTGCAGTATTTTTCTTTCATTTATGCCAATTAACAGAAATGGCAGAAGGTCATTCAAGAAAAGAAAAAAAAAGCTTATCAACATATCTATATTTATGTATATAGATGTAGCTCATAATTTAATATTTCCCTTAAAGGGCTTTCAAATGAAGTGAAACCTTCAGAGAGGGTGAATAAACGATTTGAAGAAAAAAGTTTTGTTGACCTATTAAGGCAAACTAAAACACATACATTAAGATGGCAAATTAAAACTAATTTATCTTTTTGTTCTAGTTAATTGAAAAATTTAAATTTGAATATCACTATGGAAGAATTAATTCAACTGGACGAGTTTTAGCTTCTCCCAATAGGTCATTTCGTTTTACATTCATTGATAGAAAGCCGTTGTGAACAATGATGAATGAGTTGTTTAAATAAATCATAGATGTTGTTTATTATCAATATTTTATAAGTTACTTCCTAAGCAGATCATTCCATGATTTAGATTCCATGATTGTATAAATTGATGTATTCAATAGCATCTGCAAAAAAAAACAAAAAAAAGTCGGTCATGGCTGTATAAAGAAAGCAGATTTCCCATGTGAAATTTTACAATAGAGAAATCTGCATACTGGTAACACTTAGCACCACCTTGAGTAAATACAAATGGTAATGAGAAATCTTTCAGCTAATATTTTTTAAAATTTGAAATCCAAGCTTTAGACAATCCTCTAAACATTAGAATAGTTTGTTTTTATGAGGTTCTAACGATAACCGCTAGTGTCGCTTTTCCTCTGAAGCAATTTTTCCCATTGTGCGTGAAGAACAGTGACATTTAAGAGTTGATACAGAGAGGGTCGTGTTAATCTGGCAAGAAAAACGACACTTCCAGAGAAGGTGCAATTTGGTAAGTTGATTTTAGTATAATACATGGCAAGAAAGGTGACACTTCCGTGAAATGACAATGAGGGGTCTTAGATTCAGTCAAGAATAATGACAATTTGCACAAGTGTCATTTTTCTCGCCAAGGCATCACTCATTTATTTTCCTAGTTTGAGCGAGGAAAGTGACATTTTGTGAATGTGTCATCTTTTATTGCCGAGAAAACAGGATTCTACCTTTATGTGATGTATTTTACCGATGTTCCCCTCCAGGGCTAGAAGAATCTTAGAAGCTGCTCTTGAGAAGAGAAGGAGAGAAGAAGACAACTGTAAGGAAGAGATGGCGAAGAAAGAAGAAGATTGCTGTTCAACAACCAGCAAGCAAGGAAAACCGAACTCCAAAAGATGATAGAGACGACGAAATAGGAGTCGAATTAGCGGGAAAGGTCTTGATAAATGATGAGGATTTTCCACTACTTGTGAATAACAGTATGGACTCAATTATGATACACGCCAACACCACAGACAAGAACAGAGAAAAGATCCTCTAATAATCGCAGACGAACATGAAGTTGACTGTCAGGAAACCGACAATGCAGGAGATGAAGCACTTTCTGGAACAATAGAGGTAGATAATAATGTAATTTTAGATGGCACAAATATCATTTTTAGCCAAATGCATGATAGAACTAAAATGTAACAATGACCCTAGACACCGTTCACGTCGGCAAAATCACGATTTCCACTTGAGGGATATTGACCAAAACATAGCAATAATACGTGTACGTAAACTGTTTTTTAAAAATACATTGGGCATCAGTGACAGACCCATTAGAACGGTAATAGCAAAAACAGAGGCAGATGGTTTTCTTGTTCCTGAATTGAGAGGAAAACACGGACATCACAAAACGGTTGATGCTGCTATTAGAGAAAAGAACAGAGAAGAGATGTGAGAAGTCACATAAATCGGATAGAAAGTCACTTACCTTCGCGCCCAAACAACTCGTGATTATATAGAATGTGGAAAATCACTTGCTGACCTCTATCGTGATTACCAGAAGGAATGCATTGAGGACGACAGTGCTCCTGCTAGCGAAACAATGTACAATCGAATATTCAATACAGAATTCAATATTTCGTTTTTCCATCCTAAGAAGGACCAATGCGATATTTATAATGCGCAAGGAGAGGAAAAACTAAGACTCCGTCAACAAATAGAAGCCCATTTACTCGAGAAAGATCTATCGCGAGATGAGAAGATTGAAGACAAGGGACGATTGAAATGTGATCCAAACCTGAAAGTTGCTTCCTATGATTTACAGGCTTGTGCTTCCTGTCCCAAAAGGTGAAGCATCAATATTTTATTATAAATCTAAAATAAACTGTTTGAATTTCACAATCTGTGATATTAATTTGGATAACGTAGATTGATTTTTTTGGCATGAAGGGGAAGGTAACAGAGGAGCCAAAGAAATAGGTTCTTGTGTTTTTAAATATCTAGAAAAATTGGCCAGAGAGAAGGTGCAAATTTGGAAGTGGTATTTTTTCCCGATAACTGTTGTGGGCAGCAGAAAAACAAATTTATTATGGCAATGTACCTATATGCTGTACAAGCATTAAAAATAAAGTTCGTAACTCATAAGTTCTAGTCAGGGGACATACCCAGAATGAGGGGGACAATTGCCACTCAGTAATTGAAAAAGAGGTTAAAAAGACATTGAGAAGTGGACCAATCTATACTCCTTTGGATTATGTACGAATAATCAAAGCAGCAAAAAGCAAACCCTTATACCGTCAATGAACTTACCCATAATAGTTTTTAGGACCTGAAGAAACTAGCTTCTAAGATGGGAAACAATTACAATACCACTACTGATGGTGACACAGTCAGGTTTGGTGATCTGAGAGTTATTATGGCCAGAAAAAGTGATATTCTTTTTGTAAAGTCTTCTTATGAACAACAAACATTTTTACAAATTAATGTTAAGGGACGTACCAGAAGAAGTCAATCTGCCAATGAAGTTATCCTCATGCCTGGAGTTTCTTCAATATTAACACTATCTGAACGAAAGAAAAAAGACATGGACTTGATAGAGTCAAACCACATTCCTAAATTTTATGAAGACTATTACAAGTCAATTTTAGATTGAGACTCATTGTGATTTTATATAAATGAAACAGACTGTGATTTTAAATTATTTATATAAAGCTATTTTAATAGGAAATTATTTTCCTTTTTTCTGCCAAAATTGGTGTTGAATTTTTTGAAGTTTATTTCATTATTTTGTTCAAGAAATTTAATGAAACCATTGAACTGTTTTGTAGTTTAATGTTTGTAGTTTATTCAAAGTATAATTTTTATAAGATTGTTTGTTATTCATACGAAGTACTTATCCTATAAGACTGAAAACAGTTCTCTTACCGATTTTATACCAATTTTTACTTATAATTGGCAATAAAATTTTATGTTTAAAAATTACTTTCTTTAACTCTTCACAAAAAAGATATATTTAATAAAATTTCTGGTTTCAACAGCCATTACAAAATAATTTTGAGCCTAATTTATTTCACGTAAGTACCTAATAAAAATTGACACTTAAAAATAAATAAGGTGAAATTACGTCGAGAAAAGTGACACAACGTCATTTTTCATTATTTAAATGAGATTTTCAATTATTCTTATAACTAATAAATAAATCTATTGTACTTGTCAGGTTTTTAGATAGTCTATTAAAGTAAAAAAAATTGAGCAGGCTCTGTAAGATCTTTAATAATTATAAAAACTATGATTAAAATAATAGCGATTTCGTTTTTTGGCTCTCCTGAGAAATGGCTTTTTCGAGAAGTCTCATTTTTCTCGCAGGGGTGCGATATCTCACAAAGTAAAAGCTTACACGAGTCTCTAAACCAATTTCACGAGAGCCGAACAGTTACAGAAAAGGCCGAACTAATGTTCGGTGGAATCTCATGAACAAAACCGACAACAGCCGATCTCATCTCGTCCGTTATCCCAACACACTTAATAAAAATGCAAATATCTCGGTTAATATTCAATATAGAGAATAAATGTATATCAATATTTATAATCTATTTAATTTGGAATTGGTTCTATACAAGTTTTCGATCCGACATGTAGTAACAGAGATAGTTCGGATTTTCGAAAAAAACCCTCACTCTGGTCCGATTTCAGCCATTAACGAATTTGATCTTCCTTTTTGCATAATACGAGTAAATATCGAGTTTGGAAACGATCAAACAATAATTGCAACCGATAGAGGGGTAACAGGCAAATCTATACATATATAAAATTGTAACCTCTGTCTTTACATTGATTTTTTTCTCGAATTTTCACAATTACTTTTCGTTTCACATGTCATAGACACCATAACTGCATTTTGTTTCTTTCGTGTGTGTTTGTTTGTTTGTTAACTTTTCACGAATAAACGGCTGAACCGAATTTTATGAAACTTGGTATGTATATTACTACTAATCCAACTTAGACTTTAGGCTATATTAATATCCTCTGAGACGAACAAGAGTGGGGGTTATAAGGGAAGCCTGAAATTAAAAACAGCGATATTTCGTTTCCTATTGGTTTTTCGGCAAATATGAACATAACAAAAGTTGTTTATTTTGTTATTTAGAGTAACTTTTGTTATATACACTTTTTACGTATACTGAATTATAAACGAGATATACGCTAAAACCTATAGCGGAAGTGAACAATTTTATTTGGGACAAAAGACCCAACCGAAATAAATAAAAAAGTCCGTCACGCAGGGGCTGCGTAAACTAAGCAGATTTCCCACGTGAAGTTTTACAATAGAGAAATCTGCCTAATAACAGCTGTAGTAGTAAGTAACCTCTAAACCTATTCACGAGAGGGACGAATAATTACAAAAACGGCCGCCAGAGCTCACGGCGGATAGTCCCGAACATAGCCGACTCCTGCCGACCACACACACAATACAAATGCAAATATCTCGGTTAATATTCAAGATACCGAATAAATGTATAGAACAATATTTATAGTAAATTTAATTTGCAATAAGATTGATTCTATAATATTTTTCGATCCGACGTATAGTAACGGAGATATTTTGAATTTTCAAAAATCCCCCCCCCTCTAAACCCCCCCTCCCACTGGTCCGATTTCAGCCATTAACGAACTTGATCTCTCTTTTTACATAAAACGATTAAATATGAAGTTTGGTAACGATCAAACAAAAATTGCGACCGCTAGAGCGTTAACAGACAAATATATATATATATATATATATATATATATATATATATATATATATATATATATATATATATATATATAATTTTGAACGGACCTCATTTTCGTCATCTTCTGGGTAGGATCGATGGACATTTGAAGAAATTTTTCGAAACTCGCGTCATGAGTACGACCTCAATAGCTGATTTCCCTTACGGGAAATCTGCTAAAAGTCCGTCACGCAGGGGCTGCGTAAACTAAGCAGATTTCCCACATGAAGTTTTACAATAAAGAAATTTCACGAGAGCCAGTCAAAGAAACGGCCGAACTAGCTTTTGGCGGGAAAGTATCTCTCGTCCGTTAGGCTCCGAGATTAAATTAAAAACAATTCAATCTCAAAAAACAACAAGAACACAAAAAATGGACTTACCGTTAATGATAGCAGCGCTCTGTACACTTATTACACCAACACTAAATAGTACCACAGAATATCCATTATTTGTAAGACTTAATACTGCTGTGAATATTAAGTAAACAAATAAAGGGCAAGTCTAATTGTAAGAACCTTCCTGATAGCAAACAGCCTGAGTTCTAAACAATCAGGTTAGCCAGCTTTTACCGGAAATAAAAGCAATTACGGAAATATATTTGAATATAAGTTATAAATTTTATTCATATAACTATTTATTATATCTGGTGCTGTAATTAATAATAGAACGTAACCTACAACGTAATACGGCTGGATTGTAAACAGGTTAGCCAACCTTGTAGTGCATCGATAGATAGGCCGGAAAAACAAACAGTTAAAGAAATATATCTGAATATAAAATATTAATTTTATTGGAAACTATTTATTATAGTTAGTGGAGTAATTTGAAATGAATCAAAATAATTTCTATCTCAATCACTCAGATTTTTATAGTCCAAGAAAAAAAAAGGGGGGGGCGTTCATCAGAACGTATTTGTTTGTACCTCGTAAAATAAAGCTTTGTTGAAAACAATATTTTGTATTTAACCTAATAATGAGGTGGTTCATTAGATATCAGCTTATTATTAATATGTCCCTAGTAGGAGTAGGGGTTTACTGAAAGCGGAACTCATTACAAAAAATACAAATATCTCGGTTAATACTCATTATACGGAAAATATGTATAGAACAACATTTGTAGTAAATGTAATTTGCAATAAGATTGATTTTATACAATTTTTCGATCCGACGTATAGTAACGGAGATATTTTGATTTTTCGAAAATCCTCCCCTCTAAACCCCCCCTCCCACTGGTCCGATTTCAGCCGTTAACGAACTTGATCTTTATTTTTGCATAAAACGTTTAAATATCGAGTTTCGTAACGATCAAACGAAAATTGCGACCGCTAGAGCGTTAACAGACAAATATATATATATATATATATATATATATATATATATATATATATATATATATATATATATATATATATATATATAATTTTGAACGGACCTCATTTTCGTCATCTCCTGGGTAGGATCGATGGACATTTGAAGAAATTTTTCGAAACTCGCGTCATGAGTACGACCTCAATAGCTGATTTCCCTTAAGGGAAATCTGCTAATAGCGGTATTTCGTTTTCTATTCGTTTTTCGGCAAATATGAACATAACAAAAGTTGTTTATTTCGTTATTTAGAGTAACTTTTGTGATATTTATTTTTGTCTTTTAACAATGTATAAACGAGATATACACTATAAACTAAAGCGGGAGTCAACTATTTTATTGGGCGCTAACGATTGAACCGAACTTAACAAAACTCGGTATGTCAATTAGCATTAATTCTTCCATGATTATAAGCTATATTAAAACGTTTAGGTTAGAACGGGAGTGGGGGTTATAAGGGAGGCTTGAAATAAAAATTCGCGATATTTCATTGTCTATTTGTTTTTCGACAAACATGCACATAACATAAGTTGTTTACTTTGTTATTTAGATTAACTTTTTTTTTTTATACATTTCTCCAGGAACAATGTTTGGAGCGTAATTGGCGTAGAAATATTGATATGCTCAACAATTTATTCCTATTTGAACTATCAGGTACCTCAGCTGGAAAAATTAATTCAAATCAATGTTAATATTTTGTCCTTAATAGCTGAAATCTATGCATAATGCACAGGAGACGGGAAATATGACAATTTGGAGGACAGTGAAGACTTACATAAAAAATTAATTTTATTATTAACAAATGCCAACAATGGGTATTAACCCTTAACACTGGGACGGGTAAATGTCAAAATATTGTGTAAAGTAAAGCCTTGCCAAAAAAATACCATCACCATTCAGCCTCAAATCAATTCCCGGGCGAAGTATATATATATATATATATATATATATATATATATACTAGCTAAGGTACCCGGTTTCGCTCGGGAAATCATTAGAGCCTGAATGATGATAGTATTTTGTTTTTTAGCAAGGCTTCAATGTTTACTACACTTCCCGTCTAGGCGCATTGTTTTCCCGTGAGGGTCAGGCAGGCGACTTACAGAAAAAAAATAATTTTATTTCAAGAATAAATGAAAATAAGTCCCTAATCATTGTTTCCCGTAAGGGTTAGGCGGGCGACGTATAGATGAGAAATTTTAATTTTGAAGAATAAATAAAAATGTGTTCCTGATCTAGTCCTCTCCACTTTTTAACTCACCTTTTTGAATACTTCAAACCATAATCGTGGATAGCATTTATTACAATTAAATATCCTCTATAATTAAACTTATTTCCTGTCAAAAACCAATCCGAGCACATATAGTTTAAGCATAGTTTTGTACATTAGATTATATTCGTAATAGTAGAGCTCAGTGTAAATCACTTCCAGTAATGCCAGCATTTCGCAGGAAATAAGTTAACTCAATTAACTGTTTAGGCTCCGCCCTCCTTCCGCTCCAGCAACTCCATAGTTTTCCTTAAAATATTGATTCAAAGTATAATTTTAATAATTTATCTACCTGATGGAATTAAATAATATTAATACCCTAAAAATAATTTTATTTATATTCAAAAATATAGGTGAGGGGAAGAGAACGAAGCCCTCCCTTCAAAATAAGTAATACTTTAAATCATATCAAATTTAAATGGATATTGTCTTTTTTCATAATAACATTACCATTAACGTCTAATCGTTATGATGGTACATACTTTTTTTTCAATAACATCAATATATCGGAAATAAGATAATATATTAGCAGAACCAAAGAGTTTGATCCCCATAACTTCCGCTATCGCTCTTTGTGCCAATTGAGCATGACTTTGTTTAAATAATACATTATACAAATTAAATAACAGAAATGCTCTTATAGTTTACATTTCTATTGGAAATAAATAGCAATGTTATTTTCTAGGAGAAACA
Organism: Riptortus pedestris; assembly: GCA_019009955.1. Classification (NCBI taxonomy): domain Eukaryota; kingdom Metazoa; phylum Arthropoda; class Insecta; order Hemiptera; family Alydidae; genus Riptortus; species Riptortus pedestris. The sequence continues at coordinate 120,842,186 of CM032228.1, forward strand.
AATAAATGAGAAGGGGACGACGGAGATATATAACCTCACTAATCCGAATCATATATAGAGTTATCATATGTGACTAAAAAATAAAATCATTTGTCATAATATTCATTCATTAAAAACACTTAAATAAGCACTAATAAAATTAATGACTCCCGCTATAGTTTTAGCGTATATCCCATGTTTACTTCATTTTACGAACATAGTGAATGCAACAAAAGTTACACTAAATAATAAAATAAACAGCTTTTATGTGTATGTTTGCCGAGAATCTAATAGGAAACGAAATATCACAATTTTTCATTTCAGGCCTCCCTCATAACCCCTACTCCCGTTCGGACGTAAAAAATTTAATATAGCTTATAATCATGGAAGAATTAATGCTAATTCACATACCGAGTTTTGTTAATTTCGGTTCAATCGTCGGCCAACAAAATTGTTGGTCCCGCTTTAGTATTTAGTGTATATCTCGTTTATACTTTGTTATACGACAAAAGTGAATATAGAAAATCTTACTTTAAATAACAAAATAAACAACCTTTGTCATGTGCATATTTGCAGAAAAACCAGTAGAAAACGAAATACCGCTATTTTTAATTTAAGGCCTCCCTTACAACCCCCACTCCTGTCCGTCCCTAGAATTGATGGTATGTCTTATGATAATTCAGGCGTCAGTGCTAATACACATACCGAGATTTATTTAGTTCGGTTGAGTCTTTTGAGCCAAATAATATTGTTGACTCCCGCTATAGTCATTAGCGTATAACTCATTTAAACTTCGGAATACGACGAAAGTGTTTATAACAAAAGTTACTCTATATAACAAAATAAACAACTTTTATGTGCATATTTGCCAAAAAAAACCAATAGGAAACGAAATATCGCTATTTTTAATTTCAGGCCTTCCTTATAACCCCCACTCCTGTTTGTCTCAGAGAAAATCAATATAGCCTAAAGTCTAAGTTGGGTTAATAGTAATATGCATACCAAGTTTCATAAAATTCGGTTCAGCCGTTTATGCGTGAAATGGTAACAAACACACACCAAAGAAACTAAATGCAGTTATGGTGGCTATGACATGTGAAACGAAAAGTTATCGTGTAATTTCGCGAAAACAAATCAATGTTCAGACAGAGGTTACAAGTTTATATATATATATATATATATATATATATATATATATATATATATATATATATATACAACTAGCAGACCCGGTCACGCGTTGCTGTGGCTAAAGTTATTGTTATATTACATTGTAGTATACAATTTAAGAGGAACGGTAGAAGAACATCAGATTTAAGACTATCTGCCTTACCTACCTCATTCATAAGTTTAAATGTCATATGTTATTCACTAACAACTTTGTAATATGCTCATTCGTTACAAAATTAAATGGAAATAATCAATTTAAAAATTAATTCTTTTGTATTGATTTATGCTTAATATAAACTGTAAGAAAATTTTAATCAATCGTGTTCAACGTCCTTCCCCTTCAAATCCTAATCCCTTGAATTTGTGTACCAACTTCAAAATTTCCGTCTTGGTTCGTAAATAATTTCTTTGTACTAAAGGGTTGTAGTCGTAGAAAATCTGTCATGGAGGTCACCATATTTTTTTACAAATACCGTCTATGTAAAAAGCATGGTGGACCCCGTGACTGATGTTCTCCTACCGTTCCTCTTAAATTGTATACTACAATGTACTTATTAACAATAACTTTAGCCACAGCAACGCGTGGCCGGGTCTGCTAGATCTTACGCAAAAATAATTTTGAATCATCTGAATTCCCAGCAAGAAGGGATAATAAAGGTTCTGGCGGAGCGGGTAGAGGTGCAGCACGACTTTTCCTGCTGCGCAGCACATACCCGCAGCTTCATTTCGAAATTTCAACGCCTGACAATATTGACATACTTTATCCATTCCACCGATAGCAATTTTTGAATGCACAGAGTAGTTAATATCTGGTGCATATTCAAAAGCAAGACGAACGAATGATGTACGTATTAATGAGCGGCTGATCCGTTGCCTTTGTCGTTCTTGTGCTCGTACTGTAGCTATGTTTTGTTCTCGTGCCGCTCTTGTTCTCGTAATATTCTGTTGCAGACGTTCGCTACGCTGTTCTTGAGATTCTTGTGCACGACCTTCTGCTGTCCTAATTCTTTGAGCTGTATTTCTTGTATCGACTTGTTCTGGCAACTGATGAGCTCTTTCAACACATTTGCGTCGTGCCTCTCTGGTGTTTGCGTTGTTGAGGTTAGATTTTTTCGGTGGCATTTGACTGAAAATATTAATTTAATCGTTTAAAAATATATTAATTAATTATTATAATTATGTGATAATACTTACATGTATATATTTTATAATTATAGAATTTTGAATAATGAAGCACAAATAAGTAAAAAGCAGGAATAATTTCACTGTATTATCGTCACTATAATTTGAATTTGATTTACACTTCGGTCTAAGTAACACGTGGTTGGCTATGCTAACACCAAAAATTAAAAAAGTAGAAATAATTGAATTTCACGGTATTTCGTTTACTACAAAATAAATTTAATTTATACTTTAGCCTCAATAACACGTGGTAATCATGCTATTGAATTGTAGCTGATATGACACGTTTGTCGGTTTACCATAGCAGTGCCATCTGTTGATTACTTACTCAATCCAGTCGAAAAGTATCGACATCTGTTAGAATCTTTTGGAGTTAACAGATAATTGTGACTGTCAATTAATTATAGACAAATAATTCGCAATAAAATAAAATTGCGACTATAATTAAAGATCTAAGCTATCCTATCTCTCAAGTTGGACCAGA